>JASDQU010102788.1:426344-508031 GCA_032191745.1 Picea mariana
TATAAAAATAAATAAATAAATAAAAATCTTGATGTTATAGATATTTCATGTATATTTGTTGGTATTTTGTTTATCTAAGTAAGCTTGAGGTACTATACTAGAGATTGTTCATTCTATATTTCATTTGTTGTGTTATGAAGAAATGGGTAAGGTTGTTCTTGCCTGATGATTGTGCATATAACTAGGTGAAGGAGCATCATTGGAGTTGGATCTAGCAAGAAGTTGTAGATATGTATTCATAAGAAACATTGTTCCTTAAGGCATGAAAAGTAAGTTGCAACTTAAGATATAAGCCATGTAAGACAATTCACCTCAGTATCCCCTTCAATCATCACACCAGCCTAAGACCCCATGTGAGTTGACAAGTTTGAGTATGGGAGGACCTTCATCCAACCCTATTAGGTGTGCCACCTAGATAGGAAATAAAATAACCCGGGTAGAGGGATAGGTCCCGAGAGTGATAGGGAAAGTAAAAATCCTTCAAGAGTAAGTGTGATAGTGATATGGTTTTATGGCTTACTTCATGGCTTATGGTGTTATTAAATCCATTTCTATGAGAAACTTTGTGGAGGTTACGATTTCTCTTGAGTTACCCCATATTTACGCGCTATTTTTTCCAAACCCCTTTATCAACCATCTTTCTAGTCCGCTTTATCATATTTTCAAGTCCCCTTTTATAAGGTTTCAAGCTATAGCAATTCTATTTGGGACCGGGGTGAGCACTAAAAGAGTAGAGCTCAATTTTGGACTAGATTTTATTTGTCCTTTTGATATCATTCCTTTCTTTATTTAGCATCATTTTCTTATTCTTTTAATAACAACCACAATAAACCTCTAGTTCTTCATCCCCTCTTCTCATGAGAGAATTGACCATGACCCATTTCTGAAGTTTAGTACACTATGAGAGGCTCCGGGATGGAAAGTGTTAAGTATGTTGGGGAATAGAACGTTACCCATGTGAGGGCCACCCAGTAGTAATGATTTTCCCTAGGCGGTGTCAACATGATACTAGGTCATAGAAGCTTACCACTAAGGTGAAACAAGGCAATTGACACAATTTCCGAAACCAATGATCCATTATCCAAATTCAACCAAAGATCCTCATCCACATTCCCAACCAATTAAGCACATTACTTTTCATAAAAGAAGGACTAATATACCTCATGGTGACGATGGATTACCATCTCCCATACTCTAGGTTGCTTGGATGTGATGAGCCTTGGTTGAACTATAGCTATAAAGGTGAATGGGAGGGGTTGTTGGGCTACCATGTATGAAGATGTTGATCATCATCATGGTCGAGATCGTGTTATCCATTGCGGTCCACGAGACATCGTCTCCTCTAGTAACCCCTAGGCATGGGGGGATAACATGGCCCACTATATTTAAATATTTCCTTAATGTAGTCCAAAAGTGTCATCCTTGTCAAGTTTTTACTCATAAAATGTGTGCACAACCTGCTCCATTACACCTTGTGGTTGTTGTTGACCCCTTTGAAAAGTGGGGGATATACTTTATGATGCGTAAGCTAGCCTCTATTAATGGCCATAAATACAACATAATGGATGTTGAATAATTTACCAAGTGGGTTTAAGCTATACCTACCTGTTTCAAAAATGGCACCACGATGATGCTTTTTTTGTTTAATCATATCATTGTTATGTTTGGTGTACCTAAAACGATTGTTATATATTACAAGTCTCATTTTAAAAATAAAATGATGATTGAATTGGCATCCAAGTTAGGTTTTCGACATGAAAATTTGTCACCTCACTATCCTTAATCCAATGGTCAAGTAGAATCCATTAATCACATTTTGAATACTATGATTTAGAGAATGGTAGAGAAGCACAAAAGCAACTGACACCTATTTTTTTTCCATCATTATGGGCATATCAAACCTAAATCAAAGCTACCACTAGTTTTATACCTTCCAACTCATTTATGGAGTGGAGGTACTGTTACTGATTGAATGTGAAATACCTTAGTTGAAGTTGGTCGTAGAACTCCTCCCTGATACCTTTTTTGAGGAAGAATGTCTCATGTATTTGGCCCATATTGATGAACATTGTCAAGAAGCTACGTTGGCCAATGAGACTCATAAGAAGTGGATAAAATCCCAATATGATAAAAGTGTTTGACCTTGTGCTTTTACTAAAGGAGACTTGGTATTTGTCTATGATTAGGACCATGATAAGTTAGGAGTAAGAAAGTTAGAACCCCTTTGGCATGATCCTTACATTATTAGTCGTGTATTACAAGAAAAAAGGACCTACAGGTTAGTGTATTGTGAAGGGATCCTTTCCTTGAGCCTCGCAATGGGATCTACCTTAAGAAGAATTACTATGCATAAGTTGTCGGGTTGCATGGTGCTTTGTACATGATGTGTTATTAAATTTTTTTGTATTAGAGTTCTTTTTGTTTTGCAATTGGTTAAATTGGTTTGATTATTATCATGCTTGGTGTTTGATTTTCAAATGTCGAGATCTATCCCAGTCTATGTAGGTTTCGTAAATAGATCTAGCCATAGTACCCAGAACATCACTTCCACTACATGGGTGATATTTTCCCCCACAGACCAACTGGTGAGTTTAGGGGGCATATGCCTCAGTCCTGCCACCAATAATGTTGTGGATTATAGTGTAGTCTTTGAACTTCTGTTCAAAGCCTTTTCTCTCAGAATCCTCAGGGTAGTTGTGTATTTGGATTCACAGTTAGTAGTATCTTAGTGGAATAATGTCTATATTGTATTAAATCCTATGCTTCTTAGGAATCTTTTTAGGGTGTGACTTCTTGAGTGATAGTTTGATTATATTTCTTATGGTCATTTTCCATGAATTTTAAACATATCAGTTGATTTTTTGGATAACTATGTGTTAGATTGGCATCTATCACATTAATCTAAGCAAATCACACAAGCATCTATGTAAATATACATGGAAATTCAACCACATCATTTGAAATCATAAGCATGAACCTAACCATATGTATATAATATAAAATTGTCGTTACATCATGTCCAAAAAATATGCAGTGTACAAAATCAGACTACATGGCCCATCATGATACAATGTCCAAAAATACTAGGTCTATACATTTGTAGCTAATCCAAAAAAAGGGGGAGAGACTATCATCTAATCATCCCGAGGCCATGTGTCTCGTGATAGCACACAATGGCATTGGTTACTCACCACAGTAGCTGGACAAAAGGGTTTTTGGAAATATTATTTCCATTGATGTCAAAGACAAGGGGAGACAACTAAGGCCAAAGAGAATCAAACCAGATAGAGGAAGCGTCCATATTGTGAATCGAACCAAACAAAGGAAGTATAGATTGTCCTTGTGCATTGATGAGTCTTTGCATAAACTAAGTGAAGGGGTCTATTTGTTTACCCTGGGTCATGAACAAAGATGAGATGATTGCGTGAGAGTAGTCAACCCAAATGAATTTGGGTTGCACATGTATGAGGAGGAATTGTACCACTGGAAGTTGGACAAGACGACCCCATTGCAGGTATGAGTAGCAATGAGCTTGGTAAGGGAGGACCCAGTTCCCTATGGCTTGGTTAACCATATCAAAGTAAATAATGTAGATCGATTTATTCCACATTCATAGGGAAAATTGATTTCAAAGGATTTATATTGAAAAAACGATGTTACATAGTTTGAATGTGAATGGGAAAGTTATGGAACCCTATGCAAAGTGTTAACTTTTAGTCATGGTGACATGATGAAACTTGGATCATTAATTGTGAGGCCCAGTATATAGGATATCAGAACATCAACAAATGGATGAGAGTTTTAGCTTAAGGATAAATTTTCCAGGCACATGATGCCCCGGTGCTTCGCTGGTGCGGTGTCTTGGTGGTGGGGACACAGAGGTTGATGACAAGCAACTTCAAGGATTCCTGACAGTTAATATTCAACGACTAAGAGTGAAGGTCCAAATATCAGGTATACCAGATATTGGATGCTTGGACTGAAGTAATTGCTTGAAATCACTATGGACCAATACTGTGGTGGGTCAATACCCCAGTGGGTCGATATCAAACTCGTAATATTTGAAGTTTGGATGAAGATTGTGTGAGGAGTTCTTGATGATCGATGGGTTGGTGGTCAATGCCACATCAATTCCATGTTAGAGCCATGTATAGTGCCACATGTCAGGCCATGCCTTTGTGTTGCATCAACATGGTGTTCGATTTGGTTAGTATATCATATATTGGTATATTCGATAACAGACCAAAGTGAAAGTGTGGTAGATAAAGTCTTGGGGGCTCGTTGACCATGTGGTCTGATTAGTTTATTGCATATCATATATCGAAATATTGAGGTGTCATTGCAGTGTTTAAGTCTTGGTTTCCCAATGGGCCGGTGACCTAGTGGTCCCAGTGGCCTAGTGAAGTATACCGGATATCGGGGATATTTGATAGGATTTTTAGTGTAGCATTAAATACCTAGTGGGCCCATGACCCAGTGATGAATTGTGAACCGAAGCAATGGAATAATCTTGACCATTGATCAAAGAGATCAACGACTAAGATCGAAGTAACCAAACTAGGTTAATTGTTGGAAATCAGAGTGATAAGGTGGACTAGTGGTCTGGAACCCCGATAGTCAGAACACAGTGTAAACAATATTGCAAAGGGGTCATTGATCCAGTGAGTCTGATAGCCAGTTATTATGGTGTTCTGGTGACAATTAATTGGACCAGGGTAAAAGGTTAAAGGCATATGATTGAATTTTTGTGGGTCTGGTGGGCCAATTGCCTAATGGTTTGGTTAACGTTTTGGTGAGCTGATGGACCTTGTAGATCGATGATCTATATTTAATCTATGACCCATATGACGAATGTTGAGCATTAAGGGTCTGTTTTGTGACCAGTGAACATATTGTGTGCGATGGAAGGAAAATGAGACCGGTTTTGAAGGATTTTTGCAACTCGAATTTAAGGAAGAGTCAAGGGATGTGGAGCCGACCTTATGAGCATAATTTTTGGCATAATGAAAACAATTGGATGTATGGGTTGAGTGTATAAATAATGATGCCCTGGTCATTTTGTAGTGTGAGTGGTGGTGTGAAGATGAGGCTTTGAGGTTCGTGAGTGCTAGAGAATGGAAGAAAGCGAGATGTAATCGTCTAAGGGTGGAAGGGAGGTGCGAGATTAAATAAAGAATATTTGAAGTTTTGTTGATTGTGAACATATGACAGTTTAAAAAGAAGTTAATCAAGACTTAAGAGTTGAAGACCGATATCTTCAGTAGGTTGGTGCCTACAAGATCTATTGAGTTGGTGCTCAGGTGAGGGGATTGGTGTCTCCAACAGTTTGGTGTCTGCAAATATTATAGTTGTAGGTTGGTCCCTACAAGTGTTGTTGAGTTGGTTCTCGGATGAAGGTATTGGTGTCTCTTTTAGGTTGGTTCATGTAAACATTGTAACAAATTGGTGTCTTTAGCAGGTTGTTTCTTGTGAACATTTTTCAATATACGCTTCTCGTGGTTTTCTCCCATTTGGGTCTCCACGTTAAATATTTATGTATTGTGCAATATATGTCTATATATAATTATTATTGATTGCTCATGGTTGTTAAAGTAATGAATCGATAAGTGTAGAATAGTAAGAAAAGTAAAAGTGGTCCTATATTGATTCACCCCCCTCTCTCAGTATAAGTAAGTGTTCCAATAAGGGTGTGGTACACTGACCACATGGCGTTGTAGTATTTGAGGGATATCCTAGACCCTTATTATTTGCACACTCATGGTGAGCCCCTCGAGGTTCCTCCAGACCTTGTGGAGGTTCTAAGTTGCATGCTCATATCCCTCTCCCTCCTCTGATTATTGCTCATCCCTCGCCCTATGGAAGTTTGGGGCCATCCCGACTGGATAGACTGGCCCCACATCTGTGTCATGCATACAATATTGTTAGTCACACTGCATAACAAAAAAAAATGAAAATAAAAAAAAAATTATAAATTCAAAAAAATTAAAAACATAAATTTTTTTCTTACCAATATCTCCCCACTGGGCTCCGGGGGGGAGTATGAGCTCAAGGTCATTCCCGAAGTTGGTGTTGAAATAGGGGTAATCCTATATGACTACAATCTACTCATCCCACTAGTCAAATATATCTTGGTCGAACGTGTTCATTGGTAAACCTCCCTCGAGGCGAGCCATACAATCATTCCATCTCTACATCTTGGGATCAGAAGGCCTGAAAAATGGTGTAGATACATGGGGACTCATATGGAGGACCCTCTGCAAGAAAAAGGAAATGAGAATCAATCCATAGCTGAATTTTTTTTTTCGTCCAATCCTAGTTGATCTCTCAGGTTGACTGGCAACCCAGTACACCAATTAAACACTATGGGGTTCAGACACTCCAGAGCATAGTATACATGAGCCCAAGAATCTAAGTGGGGTGCTATAGAGCCATCTACCCAAGTGATCATGAAGAGGATGGTGTGAAGGGAAAACTATTGAACATCCTTGACTTGCAAATGGTTGTTTCTTTTCCTCGACCTCACACGACAGTGAGCAACAATATAGTCATACACAATACTAGCAACACTACCTCTGCCACCTCCCTTCAAAATTATCAACTCCCCACACCAAGATAGTCACATTAATAATTAGATGTTCTCAACATAAATGTTTAGTATCTCATTGTTGGCAGCCCTACACAATTTTCGCCTTTTAAAGTGACAAATAACAATTCCTGTAGCTGCCTACGCTTCATCATGTAAATATTGCTATTTGAAGGTGACTATTCATTTGTAAAAAAGGTGTTTTGATTGTTCTTATTTTTATTTTTTCATTTTCATGCTTCATTCATGACTGAAATCTTGAATGAAGCATTGAAACTTATAATCGTATTGCAATTGTATCTAAGGATTATGTCTCTAGAAGGGTCAATGTTCTTACAACTCTTTTAATGAATGTTGTTTTGCATTGAAGCTTATCATATATCAATAAAACATTTGTTTTGAGTTGCTCCTGGATTATAAGCTATATCTTGAGTACTTTGTAAATACATCAAGAATAGATTGGCATTAAGACTATAAGCTTCTTCATTTAACGTCCTTGGTAGTTCATTTTCGATTTTAAATCTTTTGATTGGTATTTTGATTTTTTGGATCGCATCCTCTCCTAACCTTGGCAAACCGAGGTATCCTTTACATATGATCATATTCAAACACAACTCGGTCGTACCCTGTACTCTGTTTGAGGTGGCAGTTTGAATCGACGGATTCATCATTACAAACCAGAGTCTTGGGTTTCTCTCTGTACTCAGGGCATTCATTACCCAAAACACCTGAATTTTCGTGGCTTGAAACCCCTTATGCTCTAATTTTGGTCGTGCTAGGGTAATTGTGGGTTTTATTCCTTTGTTATTTGCTCTGGCATTCCTCTGTTTCTGCCACCCTTTATGCTCACAGTGAGTTCTGGTCACCTTCATGACTTCCTATCCAAACCCTTATGGCCCATGTCATCCGTGTCGAGTCGAATGTCTTCGAAACTTTGTTGTTGTGCGATGACGCGAGTGAAGACCTTAAGAGTCAAGGTTGGGTTGTGTTTCTCAATAAATTCCAGGGTTATAACTTACAAGTAGCCCAAGATTTCACCCTCACTTTCGATGGATGCAGAGCCAAAGTGGGTGATATTCAATTAGAAATCACCAAGGAATTTATGAGCGAGGCAATGGGCCTCCCCCTCACTGGCCAAAAATGGTTTAAAAATTCTAAGTTGGAGGAGGTACCATGGATCCTGTTCGTCACCTCTCGAAAAATTCAATGTTGTGACAAAGGTATGCCGCTCTCTCTGTTGAAATATATATGGCACAGTCTGTTGACAGTGTTAAGGAAATTTGTTACTTGTGAAGGTCGCTACGGCCTCGTCTTCCTTTATCACATAAGGATGCTAATGCATTTTATCGTTTTCCAGTTAAACATGCCTTTTTACTTATTAAGAAGTTTATATAAGATGTCACAGAGATATAAAAGGCAGAAATTGGATTCCATCTTATTTCATCATGGGTTGATTAAGTTGTTGATAGCCCATCATCTGAAACTACTTAATGATGATTGGGATGCTTTTGTGACTCGCAATGGCTTTGTTACAGTAAACCTTGTGGAGACTTCGATGGTTGATAAACCTATGCTAGAGAAGTCTCTTTTTCCCTCTAGTGATAGGCCAGTCTTCTTATGCGAAAACCCTTGTGAAAGGGCTATGACCGATCAGTCTGTGTGTGAATAGCAAGACGTCGGCTTCAAGCTGGTAAAAATTCTTGAGTGTGAACAAGTTGTCGACCCTAAAATTGACATCAAATCCACCAGTGGAAACCCTTCCAAACAGTCAAAGAAAAATCGAGACATGTCTGGGTATAATAACAAGAGGGCTGGGAGACTAATTTCAAGGAGCCTACAAAATAGATCAAAAACTCATGTGAGCTCGATCGAATCGATCGAGGTCCATGAGAGATCTGATTCAGAGATTGAAAAATTCCTGGTAGTTGAAGACTGAAATCACTCTAAACTGGATCTCACTCAAGCCTTCGATTATGTGAATAACTTGCCACCGTGTCTGAAGCACAACAAGGATTTTCAAGGAATTAAATTCGGTCAAAATCCCACAGTGAATAGTGGTAGTGTTTTAATGCACAGTCATGCGCTTCCTCAACCATTTACCCCTGCTGTAAATTGTGAAGTGTGTTTACACTGGATAGGTCTGTATTACACAGATATTCCCATCCTTCAAGAAAAAATCAAGGCTCTTACGGCTCAAAACTGCTCATTGACAATTGAAAACTGTGAGCTCAAGATCAATGCACAAAGGCAAAGAAAATGCTTGAAAAGGACTGGCAATATCATAATAAAAAACGTCGATAGTATTGACACTGTGATCAAATCTGAAATTTTGTGATTCGAATATGATTTTCAGTTGAATGGTAAGATTGTTTTTTTATTTTATTTGTGCTTTTATTGTTATTTTTCTAAAAAATATAGAGTGATTTAGATTTCTGTTGTCAATAATAAGACTGGCTACATAATCGAGAGATTATGTAGCCAAGTCAATTTTCATATAAATTTGGAAAACGTTAGTTAAATAAATATCTAATTTTCTTATTTTGTTTTCTTTCAGGATATGATGTATCTTGTGGTGATCTCATAAGATGGAGCATTTATGGACTTAGTTAATTAGTCATTTCCGTTTGGCTTATTTTGTAAATAAATAAAAAAACTTTCATAATTTTGAAGATACAGTTTGATATTGAGTGGCTTTTTGGACCTTCTAGTTTTGTAACTTGTAGATCCTTTTGAAATCTGATCCTATCTTACAAGATAGGATGTTTAGCTTACAAGAACTCTTTAAATACTACAGATTTTTGTAATGAATACATGTTGGCCTGGGGCAGAAGATGGAGGATTAATTCACAGACTTAAATGGAACAACAATATGCATTTTAGCTTTAGCTTCTTGTAAATGTTGTCTTCATTTATGTTTTGTTTATACTGATATGCTAATAGGTTTTGATAGCTTTAGACTTCACGATCTGTTATGTTTTGGGATAATTCTTTTATAAATATTGTCCATATTTGATGCTTTAGATATTAACAGTGTGATCATCTATTCAACTTAAATGACAGGATTTCTCTTTAGTTGAATGATCAAATGCAACATTGTTACAATCAGATTTATCTTAATGTAATCGCTTGCGATCATAAGATCACATGACCTATTTGTATCATCTATTCTGTTATTAAAACTCAACTGCCAACACATTGTTCTGGATTTATTTAGAACAGTCTTAAGGTTCATTGTAGGTTTCCCTCTTGGACATGGTAGTTGGACGTTCTCTAATCATGCAAATGCTTGGATACATATCGCTAACTCACTAACATGTTAGCTCATTTACATTTTTTTGTCATTTACTTATCACTGAAACTCGAATGTATGGTTCGGCTTTTGACTATCCACATGTTTTTGTTTCATAGTATTTTTTTTTTATATTAGTTTAGATTTATAAAGGAAAAACGAAAAAAATATTTTTATGTTCTTTCTTTATCTGCTTCTTCGAAGCAATCATTTTTCACATTGAGTTTCGTAAGTTTAGATTAAAACTTGCAGTTTGTATATCATGTACATAAGTAAGATAAGTAAATCTTTCGTTTAAATATATCTACAATAGTTACATTATATGTATGTACATATATATATATATATATATATATATATATATATATATATATATATATATATATATATATATATATATATATATATATAGTGATTAGTAATTAGTTAGTTATTTCATTTATTTTATTTGTTTCTTTTAGGACTTGTAGATTGGCTAATGGAGCCATTCAACCCGTTGGAACGAGTTACACCAAATGGCTTGGGTTATTTAGACAACCCTGAACTAGACTCGTTCTTCCAGTTGACAGACGGTCATTTTTCGCCTGTCAACACAACTCAAAAGTGTTGTAGGTTGGGATCCCAAAACTTGATCAACCTCTACAGTAGCATCATCTATGATCTCATGTTTTAACTTTGAAAGAATTTTAGGATCCGATAGTCAACCCTCAATACATAGAGGGTGGCTTGATCATGTAATGAATCCATTTCTACAACTTCATGCTCTCATTATTTCCATTCAATCATGGTGTTTTCCCTGCATACAATCCAAGAACAAGATATGTGTTAGTAGACAAGCAAATATTTTGAGAAAAAAATATCTTTTGGTTGGTTTTGGGCTTGATTGTGCTTTTTCTTAGGAATAGGTGTGGTCAGCCATTGCAAGGTCTTGCCTTCTATCCACGACTATTAGGTGTTGAACCCACGATCGCACTGAGGCGTACCAAGTGAGGTCTGACAACCCCAAAAAATGAGCTAAACTACAAATGGAAACAATGAAATTGAAGAGTATGAGATGGAGGATTACCTAGACTTTAAATAATCAAATTTTTCTCATGGAATCTCCTGCATTCTACTTTGGAAGTTTGAGGGTAAAATGGTTTTTCACCAGAGGTAAATTTTGGCAAAGGTAAATGGTAAAAATGAGCTTCATTGTATGTATATAGAATTGTTTTTTACTATTTTGGGTTTGAAACAGTTTTTTTTTCACCTTCATCAAAACAAATCCCCTCATCATTTCTAGATTATGCTTTGATATTGTTTTATGATCTTTCTACGACATCATTTAACCACTGGGATATTGTTTTGTTGATGATTTTTATAGGATTGGTCGATGATCATTTTGGTATATTCTATGATGATGGTCACTGAACTGTGAGGTATGTATTCTAATATGGCATATAGAAATAGTTTTTTCCCTACATTCTGATCTTGCATTATTAATTGTCCTTTTGTCAATATTATTCCTTAGGCTCGATTCTGCTAAGTTGCAACATTGTCCTTGTGAAATTATCGTAACTTGTGTGATAGTGCCTAATATTCATGGGCCACTATAGTTACCATTATCTTTGTCATTTAGTACCCATGCTATGCTTATTCGTAGGCCCACGAACCTGTATTTAGCCTTGCCGTGACTTAAAAGTTGAGACCTCATTCTTATTTTTTAATCTTTTTTCTGGCCATGTCCTGAAGAGGTTCCTGTTATTTTTGTTTCTTTAAGATTGATTTTTCTTATTGTCACTTGCAGATTAGTACATACTACTACACTATCATTTGCTTGATCATGCTTATTTCCAATGCAATCACTCTCAACATGTTGCCATTTGCATCAATTGGCCTATGTTTTGTGACCTTTACCTTGGAGAAAAAATTATGAGTGGACAACACTTACCCAACACCCTTTTTCATTTGTTTTGCATAGCTATGTTCCATGCACTTGGAATGTAGTTGCATGCCATTGAGCCACTAATTTCTCCAATGTATTATATTTTTATCTCTTTTTCACACTCATAAAACCATGAAAATGTCACAAAAAAATTTATCAAAAAGAAAGGGGGGGTGGGGAAATAATTCCGATTTTTATTTAGTTTGAGTGGTAGCCATCAATTATTGTCACCTTTGAACATGGAACCTATTTTCATCATTGTCTTGCACTTGGGATTTAGGCTGCCTCGGGACCTGTACCATGATTATGAATAATCTACTCCTTTGATTGGTTATTCTTCCAATCACTATGGAGAATGTTTCAATGCCTCTTGCATTGTTGCACTATTTTGTTGGTCCTTTTGAGTTAGTGTTTCCCAATTCCTTATTGTGTCGTGTTATCTATTCAAGGGAATTTGAGCCTGAGTTGACCATTCTACAATTTTGTTAACCTTTCAAGTTGACCATCCTTGTGCCAGTATGTACTTGGTGATTTCTCTCTTCAAAAATCTCTTAGTTATTGTTTCATGTCGACTGATGTGGGATACATTAAGGCCCTCCTTCTATAGATCTCTTCCTATCAACACTAGATCATTATCTAGGAAGTTGATCTCGAAACTAAATAGTACCTTGGGATTTACAAACATTAGTGGCAAGTTTCCTCATGATTAACCATGGGTTTACATCATTGACCCCTTCTTGATCAAGTCTACAAGTGTTAGACATAAGATCCTTTATTTTCACTCGTTATAATGTACCATGTACCTTGGGGTCCATTTTAATTATTGGTGGTTCCCCTTGCATCTATTAACAATTTTCATCATCGGTAATCAGATGGTTTATATCATGCTCAACATAAACTCATTTATTTGCATGATGTAGATTTGTAGAATTGATGGGTTTGGGTTGAATACGTTGGGTTAGGGGCATTTCCTATCAATGCTACCTTCCCAAATTGTGCAAGAATGTATCACTTATTGATAAAATCCTTTGAATACTTAATGACACTCTCATTCATGTTAAGTGTCTTCTTGATGTATATTATGACATAGATCCACATTGTGTTTGCTCATGGATATGATCTTTTATATGACATGGATCCACCGTGTACTTTTTCATGGCCATGGTATTGCATTTCATTTTATGGATTCATAGTGTTTTATTTTGGAATCCATTCTTATTCATATAGCCAAGAATGTGTACGCCTACCTTAGGGATAAATTGTATTTGATTGGTTGATTTCTTAATTGCAGGTACTTCCTGGTTTCTTGATCTCAATACTCCTTATTCCACTCATCATCCTCTTATTTTGTAATGTATGTCAACCATAAGTTTCTCTTATGACTTCGCACATTAGGGGGCATCTATTATACTTGTATTTGGCACCATATACCTTGTAAGGAACTTTACATATGTAATAAGTTGAAATTAGACTAGAGAGTTATGAGGATATCAATGAGCAATGGGTTGGAAAAATCTCATAATTGAGCATGGAACTTGTGCATGACTTGGATTTTCTTGGTTCACATTCCATGAAGCCTATTCTTATCTCCTCAAAGAATTTATAAGAAGGAGCCAAAGCCAGGAGATGAGGCTAGTTTAGAGTTCATCGTGAACAGTTTAGAGAGCATCCTTATGCTAGTAGATTGGAGCAAGAATCGTTGGCCTAAAGTTTGCATCATATTGTTGAGTTTTGGGCATCGACACTAGTGTAATTAGAGTCTAGGTGAGGGAATCTTACCATGATACGGTCCATGACTATTCTTGTTCAATAGGGTGAGCTTGTGGCTAAGGAGAAGGGCTTCAAGTCTTGGAGATAGGAGTATGGGAATAACTCTCAAGGTAAATCATCTTTGTCGTAATCTATTTTATTTTATCAATATAGATCTACTCTCTTCCCTCCTCCCCCCAAAAATACTGATGTTATATATCTTTCATATATCTTTGTTGGTATTTTGTTGATCTAAGTAAGATTGAGTTAGTATATTAGAGCTTGTTCATGTTATATTTCATTTGTTATGTTGCGAAGGAATGAATAAGTTTGTTCTTGTCTAATGATTGTGCAGGTAATTGTTAGATATTATGATCCTAAAGTACTTAATATAATATTATTTTATTATACTTAGACTTTTCTAGAATGTATTTAGTTATATTAGATAATGAGTCTAGAAAAGAGTCGCTTCTTAGAAGCAAAAAAATAGAAAATTGTTAGAATATTTATTTAATGTACATGGACACTTGTCATACTCACGTGATTATGTGATAATATGTACATAACAAAAATTAACTTAGAATTAGTTTAATGAGCTTATTAAAGCTCTCACTTTCTCATGCGAGATTAATGTTGGAGAATGTAAGCTCTCACATTTATTGTGTAATTTTTTTCCTTCTTTTAATAAAATTTGTGTCTGAAGACACTTATGCTCTCTTCAATTGGTATCAAAGCACAGTGATGCGTGTTTGATGAAGAGGAGATTCCAAGAGAAGAAGACGTTGGAAAACTTTGTCATCGCATCAATTGCCATTTGATTGGTATGTCAGCTAGTTAAAAAAAAAATTAAGGAAAATAAATTACAAATTTTGTGCCAATTATCATTACATAGATCTATTGTTGATTTTAAGTTTTAGATATATGGATATCTAGTCATATAATTTAATATTGAAACCTTCATATCCTGCTTACAAAGTTTTGTGTAATGACAAGTTTGATGGTAACCTTCCTAGTAACATTCCAGTAATATGCCCTCAATCCTTCAAAACAATGACTTGCTACTTCTGCTCTATTTTCATTAAACTATTTTTGTTGAGCAATTTGCTACATAGTCAGTGCCTGCTCCAAGAAAAATTATGGAGTAAAATAAAGAAAGGGCCTTACTAGATACATTCATTGTATCTCATAAACCTTCCCGACCTTGTAATTTTTTTCCATAATACGTTTACTTTTGATAGTCTCTGTTGACTCCTTTCCTTGTAAAAATAGTTTGAATTTGTCATTTATTCGTTTTCAAGGTGAATTTACTATTTGAGTTGGATCTCTTTGGATTTTTGTTTTCACCAGTAGTTGTTTCTTTAGGCCTACCCCATTCTCACACTTGTTATCATTTCACATAAGAGAACATGAAAAATATATATATTGCACAAAAATTTAGATCCCTTGTCTGTGATGGGATCTTCTATTCTTGGAATATTGTTTGCAGGTTCCCCAATTCCATGGATTCATTCAGAAAATGAAAATTATTTGAACCGTTCATTCTTGATACACACTGAATCATTCACTCAGTTCACATTTAAATTTCAATCAGTGCACATAACAACAAAGATCAATCAAAATTTAAAGAAAATAATCAGTGCTCACGCCCATCAAAATTTAAAGAAAGTAATCAAAATTTAAAGAAAGTAATCCTCTCTTTTCGCTTTCCTTTCTTGACTCACACTCTTCCCCAAGGTGATTGTACTCAACCCCCATGTGCCTAATAACTCTGGGATGTGACCACTCACACCCACCCTCTTACATGTATTCAATGATTGGCTTTGGGAACACTCAATCATAAATGGGAAGGTTCGTATACAATACACAAGTTTAGGAAAATTTGGTTAAATTAATATACATGGGCATTTCCCCCTTTGACCCCCCTCTTGGTAATTATCCTAGAAACTTACCTCTCTAGTGTATTAATTCATCCCCCATCTCTTCTCCATGTCCCCTTTAGCAGCTGGCATCACATTTTATTATTAAAACATTGAAATACAATTCACATATTACATCGCTTGGTCGTAGCCACATATTATATCCACATAAGCATTAATTAAACTGGGGATTATAATGGGGATGTTACAATCCCCCTCCCCTACAATTGTACATCGTCCTCAATTCACTTCTATACCGATGTACATATATATATGCAAATTTACATCACAATACTTCGACATAAAAATTCTGCAATTTAACAGCTCCAACATCAACTCCAACCATCAATCTTTTGTTCATATCAACTCGTCGTCCCAAGGAATGCACCATTTGTTTATCAGGTTTAACCCAAGGAACGTACCATATGTTTATCAAGGCTAACCAAAGGAATGATCCATTCATTTATCAAGGTCCCCAACGTAGTTGGATAGGAATCTGAGATGTGGTTCCAGAACTCTAGCTTTCCAAAATGGAGTCTTGCATTCTATTTTCTTCAAAATTGTCAAAAATTTGTGAGTATTCTTCCCGCATGTTTTCTTCATGCTCCCATGTAGCATCTTTAGGACCGTAGTAGGTCCATTGAACCTTTACCAGCCATATGTCTTTGTTCTTAATCACTTTGAATTTTCAATCCAAGATACGTACTAGTTCCACCTGACAATCCCCTTTGTGCTTCACCTGGATCACATTCCATTCAATTATGTGGTTAGGATTAGACACATATTTCTTTAACAATGACACATGAAATACATTATGCACTCTCATGGATGCAGACAAAGCTAACATGTATGCAACTGGACCTATCTTTTCTAATATTTCAAAAGGCCCACAATATCTTGTTGCCAACTTCGGGCAACTTCCTAATCTTAGTAAAATTCTCTTTTCCTTCACTTTCAAAAACACGTGTTTTCCTAATTTAAAATCCCTGAAAACTCTAAGAGTCTGCATAAATTTTCTTCCTATCCTAGGTAGCCTTTAAATTATGCTTTATCATTGTCATCTGCTCTTCATTTCTTTTAACAATTCTGTCCCAACAATTGCTATGTTTGTTGGATTATCCCAACTCACAGGAATGTTACATTTTCTGCCATACAATGCTTCAAACAGACTCATATTTAATGAGGCTTGATACCTATTATTGTACGAAAATTAAACTAAATGAATATAATCTTCCCACTTTGATGGTTGATCCATTACATACATTCTAAGCATGTCCTCAATTATCATGTTAGTCCTCTCTGTTTTCCCATCTAAATATGGATGATACGTTGTACTAATATTTAGATTTGTTCCAAAGCCTTTGAACAAACCTTTTCAAAAATTTGAAGTAAACTTTGTATCTCTATCTAGAACTATTGTCTTAGGCACTCCATGTAACCTAACAACTTCCTTTATGAAAATATCCTCAATATTTGTTTGCTTATGTGTTGTCTTTACTGGAATAAAATGTGATGTTTTAGTCAATTTATCCACCACCACCATGATGGAATCATGTTTCTTCATTGTAACTACTTCCCACTTCCATTATAGAATGGGCAATGGTTGTAGCAAACCTGTTGGGTTTCTATGCTATGTCTTTACCTTTTGGCATTCTAGACATCTGGCTATGTAATTAGCCACTTCCTTTGTCATTCCCCACCAAAAGTATTGGCTTCTCACAGCTGCAATTGTATTCTGATATACTGGGTGCCCGAACTATGGCACATTATGCATTTCCTTCATAACTGCATTTTCCATCTCATTGGAATTCATCACATATACTTTTCCCTTGTACATGAGAATTCCATCTTCTTTCAGCTCATAAAAAATAAATTTCTGCTAAAAATTGCCTTGTTGTAATGTTTCTTTTATTTTCACACATTGCTGATCCGAATTCATTGTTTCAATAATTTGATCTTTTAAATTTGTCTTGTACATGTTTATGGTTTCCACATGCACTTCATGCGATCTCATGTTGAGTGCATAAACTACTTGATTTTATTTGCCTTTTATATGCTTAATTTTCAAGTCATGATCACTCAGAAATTCCAAACAAATGCTTTAAAACACAGTGGTCTGTCCTTAGCTCAAATTTCTTACCCATAGGGTAATGCCTCCACATTTTTTATTCATGTACAATCGTTGCTAACTCCAAGTCATGTGTAGCATAATTCCTCTCATGCTCTTTTAATTTTATGGACTCATAGCATATCACATGGTCCCTTTGACTAAAAACTCAACCGATTCCTTCCTTTCATGCATCGGTGAACACAACAAAATATTCATTTGGATATGCAATCTTCAAGATTGGTGCACTTGTCAATATTTCCTTCAACTATTGAAAACTCTCTTCACACTTGCAAGTCCATTCAAATTTCACTCCTTTCTTTTGCAAAGAAGTGATTGGAATTGCAATCCTTGAGAACCCTTTTATGAATCTTCGGTAATAAACAAAAAGACCCATGAATGATCTGAACTCTATCACATTCTTTTGCGTTGACTGTCCTCTAATGACCTCTATATTCTCAAGGTCAATTTCTATCCCTGCTGCTGAAATTATATGCCCCAAGTAGTGAATCTTCTTTTGGTAAAAGATGCACTTACTTAGCTTAGCATATAATTTATGCTCTCTTAAAACTTGCAACACCATTCTTAAATGTTTCTCATGTTCCTCTTCTGATTTAGAATAGACGAGCATATCATCTAAGAACACAATTACAAACTTGTCTAGGTACTCCCTGAACACTCCATTCATGAGACACATAAAAATTGTTGAGGCATTTGATAGCCCAAATGGCACTATCATGAATTCATAATGCCCATATCTTTTAATGAATGTTTTATTTTGGATGTCTTCTTCCTTTATTCTTACTTGATGATAGTCTGATCTCAATTCAATCTTCAAAAAGATTCTTGCACCCTTCAATTGATCAAACAAATCATCAATTATTGGCAAAGGATACATATTATTTATGGTAACCTTATTAAGCTACATGGAATCAATACACATCCTTAAGGTTCCATCCTTCTTCTTCACAAAAACAATTGGGGCTCCCCAAGGTGACAACTTGGGTGTATATACCTCTTTTTCAAAAGTTCTTCAAGTTGCATCTGCAACTCTTTTAGTTCCAGTGTGCACATTCTATAAGGTGTCTTAGACACTGGGGAAGCTCCTGCCACCAAATTGATAGATAAATCAATGTCTCTTTTTTATGGTAGTCCTGGAATTTCTTTAAAAACATCTTCAAAATCCCTCAAAACTGGAGGGTATTCAATGTTTTCCATTTTGTCTTTGGTTTCCTCCTCCATATGGGATGCAAACATATAACATCCTTTCCTAAATCTCTTCTTCAATTGCATAGTTTAAATATGTCTAATAGCTACAACTCTTGGAATTCCTTGAATCTTGTCGTGCTTCCCTTCCTCATCAAGACATGTGATTGTCTTGTTGTAATAGTCTAGGATAGCATGATGTTTCTCCAAGCAATCCATGTCGATTACACAATCATATGAACCCAATGGTATGGTGTTTACATCTACTTTTTTCTAAGTCCATTCATGTCTATTGGACAATATTTAACCAACTCATTGATTTTCCTCTTAGCCCCTGTGGCTAACTGAACTAACCAAGATTTCTTATGCTTACTTCTTTGCAAATGAAATATTTCAAGAATGTTAGCATTTATGTAATTATGGTTAGCTCTAGAATCAATTAAAATATCTATGGGCTCATTATTGATCTTACCTTCCACTTAAATCATGGGGGATTGATACTTTTCTTGCTTGTTATCCAAGGCTAGATAGATCCTTGGCATGCTTATGCCCATGTCTTCCATTGTTTCAGCCTCTTGAATGTTGTGGAAAGTCCTCATTCTTTCTCCTTTGTGAGGGAAATCCCTATATAGATGATTTTCCCCACATTCCCAACATTGCACCGGTTGTTTCCTTAGCCTTTTTCCAAATGAATATGTAGTCTTGTGTTCATTTTGTGCAACTTGAACGTGTTGATTCGCTTGGAAATTATACCTGAAAATGGGTGGCTTAAAACCCTTTTGCCTTTGATCCCTCTTATCCTTCATCTTGTCATTCCAAGCTTTTTGGAAAACTGGTCTTCCTTTTCTTTTCTCATACAAATTCCTTTCTCTCCTTATGGTTTCCCCCAAGGTTCTTGGGTTATCATATTGAATCTTATCACTGTAGAAAGAGGGTAACCCACTTAGAAACCTTTGGGTTTTGACTTTCTCATCCTTAATGAAGTCAGCATACTTCAACAATTCAAAGAACCACTTTTCATATTATTCCATTGTCATGGTTCCCAACTTGAGTTCAAAGAACTCTTTCATATTTCTTTCATAGTAATGCTTGGACAAATATTTCTCTTGGAAATATCCCTTGAGCTGCCTCCAAGAGATTCTTTTCTCATAAAGGTTCTTGGCTTGCTTAAGTTGATCCCACCACATGGTTTCCTTCCCTTGCAAGTGGTAGGCGACAATTCTATCTTCTACACCGGATGGGTGATCATGTAGCTGGAAATATTTCTCCATTTCCAACAGCCAGGCCTCAACATCTTCTCCTTTCTTGTGCTCACCATTGAAAGTTGGTGGCTTAATATTCCTGAGTTCTCCCTGCAATATGTTCACCTCAGGTCATCTCCTTTTCCTCTGAACATGAGACACACATGGGATACTCCCTGGAACTAAACTTGC
Organism: Picea mariana; assembly: GCA_032191745.1. Classification (NCBI taxonomy): domain Eukaryota; kingdom Viridiplantae; phylum Streptophyta; class Pinopsida; order Pinales; family Pinaceae; genus Picea; species Picea mariana. The sequence goes on from JASDQU010102788.1 coordinate 446,552, forward strand.
ATGATTTCTTCCAGTGGAATGCCTTGGAGAATGATGGTGTCTACTCATGCTTCTTGATTGCCTATCATTCCCATGATCATCTCTTTTTCTATGGGATCTTGATGTTGATACTTGTCTAGCACTAGTTTCTTGCTTGGTGCCATATTCCTTGTTAACTTGCTTCTATATCATATTTAGGCTTCGAAGTATCTCTTCTTGAGCCTTCATAATCCTCTCATTCTCGGCCCTATAGCTCTGCACTTATTTTTACAAGCTTCTCATAGTTACAGTCTCCTGCATGTCTCTTCTCCCATTAGACTCAGTCTCAACATTGCCCATGTTGATATGCAAACCTCCAATTTATTCTTCATGGTTGTGAAACCCTTGAGCATCCTCCATGTCTCTAGTTCTCATGTAGGAACTAAAGTCTTATTTTTTGTATCTCTAATTCTAAAAGAATGTGCATGCAATAATTGTTGTTAAAATTAAGCATATTGCAAAATATTTATCAATTAGATTACAGGTCATTATTCGTTTTGAATTATGAATAATATTAATGCACTACTCCCAGGTAGGATTCCTTAAATGCATTCATTTTCAAAACAAATTTCCAACAGTTTTCCTTGTGCCTCAATCTGAGTTTTGAACGAATAGTTACAATAATTACAAGTTGCAATTTCCACTATTTTGCTACTACATAATTCACTTTTATCACTTTTAAATAAAATATAATGCCCAGATAAAAATTATGGGTTGAAAGATCTCTTCTACTCCTAAATACCTTTCCAATGACTATTTGTTTTCTCCAATCCGAGCTTCGAGCTGAAAATTGTGGTGGCAAATCAGTGGAGGAACATTCATTAGCACATATAACATAGTAGAAGTGCTCAGCAACAGTATGATCATTTCTTGATTAGATATTCATCGTCAATCTGTCTTAATGGATTCACCGCATATCTAAGTCATATCTCTTTTTCATACCTTCTATGAACCCACCACCAACACTTAACTTCTTCTTCTTTTTTTTCCTTCGCGGACTCATAATATTATAACCTTCCTTTCATAAGTCCATCTGAAAGTCTCAACACTTAATCATTTTCCATCCTACGCGGACTCCCGAACTCATAATCTTATAACCTTCCTTTCACAAGTTCATCCAAGAAGTATGAACACTTAACCATTTTTCCACTTCTATGCAGACTTGCGGACTCATAATCTTGTAACCTTCCTTTCACAAGTCTATCCGAGAAGTCTCAACACTTAACCATTTTTTCACTTCTATGCGGACTCACAGACTTAACACTTAGACAAATTCCAAGATCTTACTGATGTTTCATGGGACTAACAGTTGTCTTGCCACATGGCCCACATCACCCACCAACTATCATCTCATCCAACATGTACCTGCCACAATGGAATTACATGTCTTTCTTCTACCACATCATCTGACACGTGGCCTCCACGTCATGTCAATGTCATCGTATGGAAAAATACCCAATTTTTCTGATTTGCTTTTTTTTAATTTCCAAAGAGGCTCAATTCTTCACATTACCCATGACATTTCTCTTAATTTTTACTTGCAGTAATTTAAATAAACAAGTTGTAGACGTAATCCAGAATTAATTCTCTATGAATTTCCACTTCAACATTCTGCTAACTCGACCCATCCAGGCTCACTGTTGAAAATTGGGCTCTGGTACCACTTTGTAATGTACCCGACATCCATGTTGGTCCACGCCACATAAAAATCTCTTTATTATGACTCTGATACCATAATGTAATCGTTCCCCAGCCCAACCGAGGAACCTTATGGTGCAAAATGCACATAAAAATGAAACTTCTACTAACTAAAGTAATTATTTTACTATTAGTCGATTTCTTGTAGCTTACAGCTACAAATCTAAAACAAATTTAGCTATTGTCTATAACCATAAAACAAATGCATCTAAAGCATGCTAATAATCAACATGAAATGCAACTAAATCACGCATTACAACAACTTTTAAGTCATTCTCATTTACGCAAAGTTGACGCACGACAATAACACATGTAAATAACTCAACAACAAGATAAAACACTTATCTTTAAACAAGAATGTGCAACCAACTTCTTGGGATAGATGTTCCACCCAACCATAGACTAATTATTCCAAATCTCAAAATTCAGTCACCCCAGAGCTGAGGCTAGTAATCCACAAAAGAGGGTGGTCTCTCACAATCCACTCACAACTCATAAAACCCATAACCCAACTGATATTCTCCTACAACTATCCTGATTTTTCCACCAACTCTCTTCCTCCTGACCTACCCAACCCAAGGAATGCACCATTCATTTATCAGAGATAACCCAAGGGATGTACCATCTATTTATCAGGGATAAACCAAGGGATGGACCATCTATTTATCAGGGATAAACCAAGGGATGGACCATCCATTTATCAGATTGAATCCAAGGAATGTGCCATCTGTTTATCAAGGTCTCTCTGGCGCAAGTAACTGAGAATATCTTAGTTGTCAACTCAAGGGAACTTGTTGTTAGGAAAACTATCAACAAACCAACAACAAACACCTGTTGTTTTAGTGAAACTCACACAAGAGTTCACTCTTCAGGCCTGAAAACTTGGCTCTGTTGATACCGAGAGGGGGGTGAATCAGTATCAAGTACAATTTAAAACCTTTTTCAACTTATACTTAAACCATTCAATTATATCCAATGAGTAATGAACAATAGTATAAGAGTTACACCAATACACTACAATACACCATGCACAATATATGAGAAATAATCAATAGTTATTGTTCAAGGGAAGTAATGAATTCCAAAGGTAGCTACAACTTCCAAGTGTAAAGGGAGGGATAAACCTCCAAGAGGAATATACAATCCTCCAATATCAAGAGAGAGTTGAACTCTTCATCCTTTCCCCTTCCTTCCACCCAATAATATACGAGAGATAATAAAACTTCACATTAAATCATCACCATCAACCAACCATCACATAGAACCTGATAATGCTTCCTGAGACTTCTTCAATTTCTAAAATTATTCAATTATTGGAATACTCTGATCCTATAGATAATATTATTCAGTTTATTCTTTGAAACTTCTCCAATTTTCACTCCTTGAAACCTCCCCAAAAAGAAGTTATAGAGAGAATGGTAGACCTTGTTCAATTCTGGTTTATTCAAGAGACCGAACTTGTACAGAATGCCCCACACTCAATATTTAACATAATATTCTGAAACTCACACAAAATAAACTAAAGTTTGTACTCTTTCCAATTCAATTTGTCCCACATTATTTGGATTCTCGATGAAGAAGTTATGATTGTTTTACCCGGAACACCTGTTTATTGACTAGCTTCAGGACTGGTCAAAAACCCTATCTTCCACAGAGTGTATCTCCATAATTATAGCGAATCAAGAGTTGAAATTTTTACCACACGTACCTTGATATGTCTTCTCAATACCATAGAAATTTCACCATCTGAATCGTTCTAGAAAAAAAGTTATAGCAAAAATGGTAAGATGACCTGAAAATAACATACCTTAGAACACATCACCAAAAGACTTCATCCTCCCTTGAAATCCGGCCTAATTTACTTCTGATTTCCTCTGAAATTTGACTTGTGTCTAAAATGAATGTATAATGATATTTATTTATTCCATTTATGTCACTTCATTTTAACATTAGAGCCGACTTGACACTTTCTTATTTTGTAATTCTTTTCTTTAATTATCTTCAGGGCCTACATGTACTTCCTTCTTCAATTCACTTTGTCATCTTCAAAAATTCATTTCTCCTCAACCATGAGGATCCATGTGACGTGCCACATACCACCGGAAACAACATGATGTATACTATCCATACATGGGTGTTGTATATGCATGTGCATTGTCCTTCATGTCCAAATACCTTCATCAATCTTGCGGTCCAAAATCCATGACTAGGGTTGACATCAATGACAACAACCAATATTCCAACAATATCCCCCTTTGTCATTGATGGAAACACTCATGATCCCCCTATCATCATGATCCAAATTTCTCTCCCCCTTTGACATCAATGGAAAAGGGTAGGGATTCTCCCCCTGAGTTTAATGGGAAAAGGTAACTCTCTTCTTTGGGGTTGCTCCCCCTGAATATGTGGCACTCAATAATACTTCATCCTTATTTTTGGTCTTTGGGACTTTTTCTTCCTTGGAATCCTTTTCTGTGGCTTCTATCTTTTCTCTCTTCTTAATGTCTAGGATGTATATGTTGTTTGGTCTTCTTATTGCAGTTGCAACTAATCTTCCTGAGTTATTTTCTCTGATTTTACATTTTCGGGAGTCAAACGTAAGAGTGTATCCTTGATCACACATTTTACTAACACTGAGTAGATTATGCTTCAAGTCTTCAACCAATAGGACTTTTCCCGGTTTTACATTTTCACTTCCAAGCCTTACAGTTCATTTTCCAAGTATTTTGGTAGATGAGTCATCTCCAAATGCAACATTTCCACCCTTTTTCTTCAAGATGACAAATTTTCTTTGATCTTCGGTCATATGAGATAAGCACCCACTATCTATGAACCATTCATCTTCTTCTTTGCATTATTTAGCGACCAATGTTATTCGACAATTTTCATTGTGTGGAATTTCTTTCCTTTTCCATGTTGTAGTTGGTACGCAGACTTTTGGCATGCGATTATCTTCCTTCATCTCTCTACAATCTCGTGCTTTGTGACCAAGATTATTGCACTTGTAACATACAATATTTTGATCCATTAATGGGTCAAATGGATTATAATTTCTATTGACAGGTCTACGAACATTTCCATATCTACTATTTTCACCATTCATGTATCTTGCATAGTTATTCCTTTCATTGATTCTACAATTGATTGCCTTGTGTCCAAAATTTCCACAAGTATAACAATGTCCAAGAAAGAAATTTTGATACCTGGGCGTAAGTGATCTTCTTTGTGGTGTGGTCCCCCTGGGTTCACGATCTATTCTTCTGTAGTTTCCTTCATAATGATTTCTTTCATACCTTATGGGAGAGGATATTCATGATGTCTCATTCCTTCTGAATTCTAGTCTTCTATCTTGTTGTTCAACTTGTTATGGAATGTTGGTTTCATCATTTTCAACTTCCTTTTCTTGTTTTGTTGTCTTCAAACTGTCATTGTATCCTAGTCCTGTCTTGTCATTTGGAGATCTTTGACTGCTAAGGATCTCATCTAATTTTTTAGTTCTTTTTTCAAATTTCTTCAACTTTTTTGTTGTCAATAGGAGCTCCCCTTTTGTGTGATCCAATTCTGCTTTCAGTTTCTCATAATCTTCTAATTGTTTCTTCAAGCTATTAATGGTTTTTTCAAGCTTGTAATTCTCTTCTTCACAACTACTCAATTCACCCTTTAGTATTATGTTTGTGTTTACAAGGTTTCTATTTTCAGTTTCAACATACTTCAACTTTTCAAGATTCTCATCTTCTTGTTCACTCTCTGCATTGTCTTTGTATCCCCAAAAGGAATCAAGGTTGGTTTCTTCATCTGAATTTTCTGCACAAATGATTTCTTGTTCTTTAGAATTCTTGTGATCATCATCCTGGGTTTCTTGGGTTATGAAGAGGACTTCTCCTCCATCATTATCTTCTTCATCACTCTCATCTAAGGAGATGTCATCTTCCTTGGAGTAGAAGCTCTTTTTATTGTTGAGACTTCTCTTTTCATAGTAGCAGTTTTCAACAATATGTCCTATTCTACCACAGTTAAATCATTTGAGAGGAGACTTACCTTTGTATATTCCACTTCCCTTCTAGAACCTTCTTACGAAATTTGTTATTTCTTCATCAAGGTCGTTATCCTTGTCTTTTGTCTTCTTTATGGCTTTAAAGGCTACTTCATTGTTTGGTTGGTCACTTTTTGTATGTTTTCTCATTTCATATGCTATAAGAGACCCATGTAATTCATCCATTGTCATTTTGGTCAAGTCCCTAGTTTCTTCAATGGCGGAGACCTTAACATCATACTTCAAGAGAAGTGATCTCAACACTTTTTGTACAACCAAGGATTCATCGATCTCTTCACCTAATCCTATGATAGCATTAACAACTTCATCAACTCTAAGAAAATAGGTTGCAATATGTTCCTTTTCATTCATCTTCAAATTTTCAAATTCTACTCTATGTCATTGAAGCTTGACCTGCTTAACTTTTGGATCACCTTCGTAGATGCTCTTGAGTTTGTCCCATACATCCTTAGCAGTGCTACAACCCATCACTTTGCTAGAAATGGTTGGTGCCAATGTTTCTAGAATAACATGTCTGGATTTTGAATTACAACTCATAAGATTCTTCTCATTTGGATCGGTTGGAGCATTATTTGGGATTACATAGCCATTTACAACTGAGTACCAAATGTCTACTCCCAAATCCGTTAGGTAAGTTTTCACTAAGTTTTCACTCTATCACTCCAGTATGCATAATTTCTTCCATCAAATTTTTGAATCTCATTTGAAAGGTGCTCATGGTCATCCATCTCTGCTCATGATTTTCATTCCAGTGGTTAAATTGTTCTGAAGGAAACCTGCTTTGATACCAATTGTTGATACTGAGAGAGGGGTGAATCAGTATCAAGTACAATTTAAAACCTTTTTCAAATTATACTTAAACCATTCAATTATATCCAATGAGAAATGAACAGTAGTATAAGAGTTACACCAATACACCACAATACACCATGCACAATATATGAGAAATAATCAATAGTTATTGTTCAAGGGAAGTAATGACTTCCAAAGGTAGCTACATCTTCCAAGTGTAAAGGGAGGGATAAACCTCCAAGAGGAATATACAATCCTCCAATATCAAGAGAGAGTTTAACTCTCCATCCTTGCCCCTTCCTTCCACCCAAGAATATACGAGAGATAATAAAACTTCACATTAAATCATCACCATCAACCAACCATCACATAGAACCTGCTAATGCTTCCTGAGACTTCTTCAATTTCTACAATTATTCAATTATTGGAATAATCTGATCCTATAGATAATATTATTCAGTTTATTCTCTAAAACTTCTCTAAGTTTCACTCCTTGAATCCTCCCCAAAAAGAAGTTATAGAGAGAATGGTAGACCTTGTTCAATTTTGGTTTATTCATGAGACAGAACTTGTACAGAATGCCCCATGCTTAATATTTAACATCAAATTTTTAAACTCGCACACAAGAAACTACAGTCCGTACTCTTTCCAATTCAATTTGTCCCACATCATTTGGATCCTCAATGAATAAGTTATGACTATTTTACCTGGAACACCTGTTTATTGACTAGCTTCAGGACTGGTCAAAAACCCTATCTTCCACAGAGTGTATCTCCATAATTATAGAGAATCAAGAGCTAAAACTTTTACCACAGGTACCTTGATATGTCTTCTCAATACCATAGATATTTCACCATCTAAGTCGTTCTAGAAAAAAAAGTTATAGCAAAAATGGTAAGATGACCTGAAAATAACATACCTTAGAACACATCACCAAAAGAATTCATCCTCCCTTGAAATCCGGCCTTCTTTACTTCTGATTTACTCTGAAATTTGACTTGTGTCTCAAATGAATGTATAATGATATTTATTTATACCATTTATGTCACTTCATTTTAACATTAGGGCCGACCTGACACTTTCTTATTTTGTAATTCTTTTCTTTAATTATCTTCAGGGCATACATGTACTTCCTTCTTCAATTAACTTTGTCATCTTCAAAAATTCATTTCTCCTCAACCATGAGGATCCATGTGGCGTGCCACATATCACCGGAAACAAAATGATGTATACTATCCATCCATGGGTGTTGTATATGCGTGTGCATTGTCCTTCATGTCCAAATACCTTCATCAATCTTGCGGTCCAAACCCCATGACTAGGGTTGACATCAATGACAACAACCAATATTCCAATAGGATCTCCAGTTCTCCAGCTCCAATTCACTCTAGTTATGCTCCAGAGTTCACCCTCCATGACTGCACCTGCTCCCAACTATCTTTCTTGGTTTCCCCTTTCTTCCCATGCACAAAACTTGATGTCTGTAAAATTTGTTGTCCCCACCCATACAAATTTCCTCTCTTGTGGCTTGCCTTTGTTTACTCACAATCTTCCCTAAGCTGATTGTACTCAACCCCCATGTGACCAATAACTCTGGGATGTGACCACTCACACCCACCCTCTTACATGTATTCAATGATTGGCTTTGGGAACACTCACTTAGAAATGGGAAGGTTCGTATACAATAAACAAGTTTAAGAAAAATGGGTTAAATTAATATCCATGGGTATTTCCCCCTTTGACCCCCCTCTTGACCATTATCCTAGACAGTTCCCTCTCTTGTGGATTAATTCATCCCCCATCTCTTGTCCATGTCCCCTTTAGCAGCTGACGTCACATTTTATTATTAAAACATTGAAATAAAAATTACATATTACATCGCTTGGTCATAGCCACATATTATATCCACATAAGCATTAATTAAACTGGGGATTATAATGGGGATGTTACAAGTTTGGCAACAATCCAACTCATTTTTTGGTGATCCGTCCAACGATTCATCCAATCATCACACCTGAATATTAGAGAGAAGATGGTTTAAATGACTCCAGTGTTGATTCTATCTGATAGAGTATAAGACTTTCAATGGAAGTGGAACCCAATGAAGAACGCTAGAGATGGAGAAGATGTTATTCAAAAGAAAAAACTAAGTTGATGTAGACGATCTCTGCAACACTGAATCTGAAAAGCACCATTTTGAGAAAACTCATCGATCTACCATCATTGTTAAACCAGATCTCTCATGCACTTCAATGACCGGTGATCAACAATCTCACATTGACAAGTGACCAACTATCTTCAGATCCTAGATCCTTTGATTTCAAGATTCGCCAGACTCCAAAGATCGAACATTTATCAAACTCTTGCTATGCAAGACTATATGGTATCCTTTATAAGTTTATATGCCAATTAAAAAGGGAAGGAATTTTTAAAATGTTTTTTATTATTCTTTGCTATATTTTATATTTTATTGAGACATAAGGATACACTTTGTCATTTTTTTTTAAATGGGGGACATATTATTAAAAAGGATATTTTTTGAACCATATTGTAAACATGGCACTTTTGTAAAATCAAAGTAAAGAGTCACTTTGAGGGGGCACAAGAAAACGCACAAATATTATTCTTTCTTCCGTTATTATGAAGAAATAAAGTGGGGTATCAAGTCAAATTTAGAAAATCATTGAATTTATTGTAATTGAAGTATTTTATTACTTTAAAGGAGGACGAGCTTATATTTCTATCAAGTTTTGAAAGCTTTAAATAAAGCATAATTGTAATTTTTATTTCTTCCATTGTTTACGAAGAAATAAAGAGAGCTCAAATGTCAATTGTGACATTTTAACAAATTTTTAAGTGTCGATTAGAGCCAAGTACAAAGGTCAATCACTCTTTTTCAAGAGACTATACGAAGGTCAAGGTCAAGGCCTGGTAGTTTACCTTGTTTTTACGGTGCATTGTGTGGCGTGTTTCGATCTTCTTTTGTGGTGCGTGATTTCTGGAATATATTCCTTCCTTTTAAGCATTCACAATGTCCAAATTGATAAATTTGTTTGTCGAGTCTGATAAACTCAAAGGATCCCAAAACTACAAAGCATAGAAATGACATATGGAAATCACTTTGATTTATAATGAGCTTTGGAAAGACATATGTAATGGTGATGTAAAACCAACTAAACCCATTGATGCAACACAACTAGCTAAATGGGAGCTAAAAGATGAAAAGGCATTAGCATTAATTAAGTCATCTGTAAATGAAGAAATGTATGTTCACATTGAAAATGCCTCTGATGCATGGTCTGCATGGAAAAAACTTAAATATATATTTGACACTCAACCTAAAACAAAAAGGGTTGTCCTTCAATTGAAACTGCTTCAACAAAAATTGACCAAAGGTGGAGATGTGCTTGAGTACATTTCCACACTAAAGAACATCAAACAAGATATATCTAAGGCAAGATTTATTGTTGTAGATGACAGTTTGATGACAACGATCTTGATTGCGAGGTTGTCCTTTTCTTATAAACATTTATTGAAAACTTTTCATTTGACGAGAAATCTAGAGAATATCACATGTGATCAGTTGAGTGAATTGTTAGCTCAACATGATAAAACTTTTGGGAAGAAGAAACAATTTAGTGAAGACATCTTTCTTACAGAATCCAATACTAGTAAGCCATCAACTCAAAGTTCAAGAGAAAGAGGAGTTCAATTTAGTAATAGAGAATGTGGTAATCAAGATCAGTCAGCTTATAGAGGACAAGGTCGAGGACGAAGACAAGGAAGAGGAAGAGGAAATGATCAAGGAAGAGGAAGCAGTCAAGGAAGAGGAAACACAAATTATCAATGAGGATCAAACAACTTCGGAAGAACTCAATTAGAAAGACCTCAAAATCGCAATAATCATTATGGAAGAGGCAAAGATTTTAGTCAAATTGTATGCAGATGATGCAACAAAATTGTTCATTATGCAAAAGATTTCCGCACTAAAATTGAAAAAATACCAAAGTTTAAGCAACAATCAACTTCGGCACAATATGTTAATGATCAAGAGGATGATGCTTCATAATATATTTTTACTGCACTTCAGCATGCATAATCAACAACCTTATAAGTCTCCCATTATTCTCTTAAAAGTGACTATGAAGATGCTTGGATCTTAGATACTGGAGCTACTCAACATATGAATTTTTGACATGACTTCTTTTGGAAATTTCAAGAATGTCAACTAAATTTGATATTTTTTTTTATGATACAACACACACACCTTCTGGAAAAGGTTCAGTGAAAGTCTCTCTTCCTGGAATTGGAGAGAAAATGATATTGAATGTTTTGTATGTACCAACATTCAAGAAACAATTGTTGTCCTTGATGACAATTCGACAAGCAGGGCATCAAATCATCATGGAAGATGGGTGAGTGAAAATAAACTCCACCAAACATAATTTGAAGACAGTAATGACAATATATGAAGATGGAAATCTCCTTAGGATGAAAGGAAAAGTCATTCCTCAAAAGAAAGATTTTTCGGGAGTTGTGGATTCAATGGTTTCACCTATATGATTATGGCATGTCCGATATAGACATTTGAATTTTGAAAGTCTCTCTCAACTTCAAAAACAAGGAATGGTTTGAGGACTTCCCACTTTTCGGAAGGAAAATGCAATATGTAAAGCTTGCATTTATGGAAAAAAGAATAGAGAGACATTTCCAACAAGTTCATGGCATGCAAACAGATGCTTGCAACTTGTTCATAGTGACCTTTGTGGACCCCTAGAGACTTCTCTATGTGGTTGTAAATATTTTCTACTCTTCATTGATGATTATAGTAGAATGACTTGGGTTTATTTTTTAAAGGAAAATTCAAAAACTTTTAAAAGGTTCAAGGTTTTTTGACGTCTCGTTGAAAACGAAGCTAAGGAAAAGATTGGCACATTACACACTGATAATGGAGGGGAATTCACTTCCAATGAATTCCAAACTTTCTGTAGTGAAAAGGGAATCAGAAGGCAATTGAAAAATGTATATAATTAGCATAATGTAGTAACAGAAAGGATGTAACATCCCCATTATAATCCCCAATTTAATTAATGCTTACGTGGATATAATATGTGGCTACGACCAAGCGATGTAATATGCAAATTGTATTTCAATTTTTTAATAATAAAAATGTGATGCCAGTTGCTAAAGGGGACATAGACAAGATATGGGGGTTGAACCAATCCACAAGAGAGGGAAGTGTCTAAGATAATTCCCAAGAGGGGTCAAAGGGGGAATTACCCATGTTTATCAATTAAACCCATTTTCCTGAACTTGCTAATTGTATATGAACCTTCTGATTTCTAATTGAGTGTTCCCAAAGCCAATCATTAAATACATGTAAGAGAGTGGGTGTGAGTGGTCACATCCCAGAGTTATTGGGCACATGGGGGTTGACTACAACCAGCTTGGGGAACAATGTGAGTCAAGAAAGGCAAGCCATAGGATAAGAAATTAGTATGGGTTGGGAGAACAAGTTTTTAGCAGTCAAGTTTGTGCATGGGAAGAAGGGAATGGAGGAAGAAAGAGAGCTTGGAGATGGTGCAGTCATGGAGGAAGAATTATAGAGCATAACTGGAGAGAATTGGAGCTAGAAAACTGAAGAGTCGAGTTGTTAGGCCTGAAGAGTGAAATCCAGAGTGAGTTGCATTGTAACAACAAGCGTTGTTGTTGTTTTGTTGATAGTTTTCCTAGCAACAAGTTTCCTTGAGTTCCCAGCTGAGATATTCCTAGTTACTTGTGCCAGAGACACCCTGATAAATGAATGAAACATTCCTTGGGTTATCCTTGATAAATGGATGGTACATCCCTTGGGTGATATTTGATAAACGAATGGTGCATTCCTTGGGTTGGTCAGGTCAGGAGGAAGAGAGTCGGTGGAAAATTTGGTATAGTTGTAGGAAAATATCAGTTGGATTATGAGCTTTATGAGATGTGAGTGGACTGTGAGAGACCACCCTATTTTGTGGATTACTAGCCTCATCTCGGGGGTGACTAGTTGTTGAGATTTGGAACAATCAGTCTATGGTTGGGTGGAACGTTCGTCCCAAGCAATCGGTTGCATGATTCTTGTTTAAATATAGGTGTTTTATCTTATACTGAATTATTTACATGTGTTATTGTTCTCCATGAACTCTGCATGAATGAGAATGACTTATACCCTATTGTAATGAACAATTTAGTTGTATTTCATGTTGATTATTAGCATGATTTAGTTGCATTTTTTTATGGTTATATATTGTAGCTAAATCTGTTATAAATTTGTAGTTGTAAGCTACAAGAAATCTGCTAACAGTAAAGGAATTAGCTTAGTTAACATAAGTTTCATTTTTATGTGTATTTTGCATGTAATGTTGCTTAGTTGGAGGCTACGTACGTTAAATTTTGGTATCATAGTCATAATAATATAGATTTTTATGTGGCGTGGCCTAACCTGGGTGGTTGGGTACGTTACAAAGTGGTATCAGAGCTCTGTTTTCAATACTGAGCTTGGACGGGCCGAGTTAGCAAAATGTTGAAGTGGAAACTCGAAGAGAATTAATTTATGGAGTATGTATGCAACTTGTTTTGTTAAATTACTATAGTAAAATTGAGAGAAATTTCATGGGTAATGTGAAGAATTGAGCCTCTTTGGAAATTTTGAAAATAAGAAAATCGGAAAAATTTGGGTATTTTTCTGTACGATGACGTCCACATGACGCGGAGGCTACGTGTCAACTGACGTGGTAGAAGAAATACATGTACTAGCACTGTGGTAGGTACATGTTAGAAGAGATGACAATTGGTGGGTGATGTGGAGACAAGTGGTTGACCAACTGTCAATCCCACGAAACCGTGAAGAAGTGGAAAATGGTTAAGTGTTGAGACTTTTTGAACGAACTTATGAAAGGAAAGTTACAAGATTATGAGTTTGTGAGTACGCGAAGAAGTGGAAAAATGGTTAAGTGTTGAGACTTTTTCATATGGACTTATGAAAGGAAGGTTACAAGATTATGAGTTTGTGAGTCTGCGAAGTGGAAAAATGGTTAAGTGTTGAGACTTTTCGGAAGGACTTATGAAATAAGGTTACAAGATTATGAGTCCGCGAGTCCGTGAATCTGCGAAGGAAAAAGAAGCTAAGTGTTGATGGCAGGTTCATGGAAGGTATGAAGAAGATATATGACTTATATCTGTAGTGAATCCATTAAAATAAATCGACAATGGAGATCTAATCAAGAAAGGATCGAACTGTTGTTGAGTGTTGCTACTATGTTGCACGTGTTAATGAATGTTCCTCCACTGTTTTTCCACCATAACTTTCCAATCGAAGCTCGGATTGGAGAAAATGAATAGTCGTTGGAAATTTCTTGAGGAATAGAAGAGATTAGTAGACCCTGAATTTTGATTTGAGCATTATATTTTCTTCAAAAGTGATAAAAGTGAATTATGTAGCAACAAAATAGTGGAAACTGCAACTTGTAATTGTTGTAATTATTCGCTCAAAACTCAGATTGAGGCATGAGGACAGCCGTTAGAATTTTTTTTCAAAGATGAATGTATTTAAGGAATCATACTTGGGAGTAGTGCATTAATACTCTTCATAATTTAAAAAGAATAATGACCTGTAATCTAAATTGATCTAAATTGATAGATATTTTGCAATATGCTTAATTCTAACAACAATTATTGCATGCACATTCTTGCATAATTAGAGATATAGAAAAGGAGACTTTAGTTCCTACAAGAGAACTAGAGACATGAGGGATGCTCAAAGGTTTTATAGCCAAGAAGAAGAAATTGGAGGTCTACATACGAGCATGGGTAATGTTGTGATTGAGTCTAGTGGGAGAAGAGACAAGCATGAGACTGTAACTGTGAGAAGCCTGCAAAAAGAAGTGCAGAGCTATAGGGTTGATAATGAGAGGACCATGAAGGCTCAAGAAGAGATACTTCAAAGCCTAAATATGCTATAGAAGCAAGTTAAAAAGGACTCTCGCGTTAAGCAAGCAACTAGTGCTAGACAAGTATCAACATCAAGATCCCATAGAAAAAAAGATGATAATGAGAATGATAAGTAGTCAAGAAGCATGAGTAGGAACCAACATTCTCTGAGGCATTCCATCAGAAGAACTCATGCAAGCTCAGGTCTAAGGAGTATCCCAAGTGTGTCTTTTTTTCGGAGGCAAATGAGAAGACCTAAGGCAGACATCCTGCAGGGTGAACTCGGGAGGATTAAGCTGCCAAATTTCAATGGTGAGCACAAGAAAGGAGAAGATGTTGAGGCCTAGCTATTGGAAACGAAGAAATATTTCTAGCTACATGATTACCCATCTCGGGTAGAAGCTAGAATTGCTACCTACCACCTGCAAGGAAAGCAGCCATGTGGTGGGATCAACTTAAGCAAGCCAAGAATATTGATGAGAAAAGAATCTCATGGAGGCAGTTCAAGGGATATTTCCAAGAGAACTATTTTTCAGAGCATTACTATGAAAGAAAGATGAAAGAGTTCTTTGAACTCAAGTTGGGAACCATGACAACGGAGGAATATGAGAAGCAGTTCTTTGAATTGTTGAAGTATGTTGACTTCATCAAGGATGAGAAAGTCAAAATCCAAAGGTTTCTAAATGGGTTACCCTCTTTCTACAGTGATAAGATTCAATATAATAACCCTAGAACCTTGGAGGAAACCATAAAGAGACCAAGGCATCTGTATGAGCAGAGCAAAGGAAGACCATTTTTCCAATGTAGAAGGATTTTAGGCCATCGTTTTTCAGGAATAATTCCCAAGAAAATAAGCAAGGTCAAGTCTCCCAAAACAAACACAAGACAACAGATTCATTTGGAAACAAGCCAAGGCAACAACCGATGCAATGTTGGGGATGTGGGGGAAACCATCTATATAGTGATTCCCCTCACAAAGGTGAAAGAATGAGGATTGTCCCCAACA
Source organism: Picea mariana (assembly GCA_032191745.1). Classification (NCBI taxonomy): domain Eukaryota; kingdom Viridiplantae; phylum Streptophyta; class Pinopsida; order Pinales; family Pinaceae; genus Picea; species Picea mariana. The sequence continues at coordinate 462,079 of JASDQU010102788.1, forward strand.
TTCAAGAGGTTGAAACAGTGGAAGACATGGGCAGGAGCATGCCAAGGATTTATGAAACCTTGGATAACAAGCTATTTGAATACCAATGTCCCATGATTGAAGTGCAAGGTAAGATCAATAATGAGCCCATATCAATTTTAATTGATTCTAGAGATATCCATAGTTACATAAATGATAACATTGTTGAAATATTTCACTTGCAAAGAAGTAAGCATAAGAAATATTGGTTAGTTCAATTAGCCACGGGGGTTACGAGGAAAATCAATGAGTGGGTTAAAGATTGTCTGATAGACATGAATGGAATCAATAAAAAGGTGGATGTAAACATCATACCATTGGGTTCATATGATTTTCTAATTGGTATGGATTGGTTGGAGAAACATCATGTTGTCCTAGACTGTTACAACAAGACAATCACGTGTCTTGATGAGAAAGGGAAGAAAGGAAATATTCAAGGCATTCCAAGAGTTGTAGTTATTAGAGAGATTTAATCTATGCAGTTGAAGAATAGATTCAGGAAAGGATGTAATATGTTTGCATCCCATATGAAGGATGAAGCCAAAGGAAAAGTGGCAAGCGTTGAAGACCATCCAGTTTTGAGGGATTTTGAAGATGTTTTTAGAGAAATTATGGGACTACCACCAAAAAGAGACATTGATTTGGTGCCAGGAATTTCCTTAATGTCTAAGACACCTTACAGAATGGGCACACCAGAACTAAAAGAGTTGCATATGCAACTTGACGAAATTTTGAAGAAAGGGTATATACGCCCAAGTGTGTCACCTTGGGGAGCCTTGATTATTTTTGTGAAGAAGAAGGATGGAACCTTAAGGTTGTGTATTGATTTCAGGCAACTTAACAAGGTTACCATAAAGAATAAGTATATTTTTCTAAGAATTGATGATTTGTTTGACCAACTGAAAGGTGCAAGAATATTTTTGAAGATTGACTTAAGATCAAGGTATCATGAAGTAAGGATAAAGGAAGAAGGCATCAACAAGACAACATTCAGAACATGATATGGGCATTATGATTTCATGGTAGTGCCATTTGGGATATCAAATGCTCCAGTAGTTTTTATGTGCCTGATGAATGGAGTGTTCAAGGAGTACCTGGACAAGTTTGTGATTGTGTTCTTAGATGATATCCTCGTCTATTCTAAATCAGACGAAGAACATGAGAAACATTTAAGAATGGTGTTGCAAGTTTTAAGAGAGCATAAATTGTATGCTAAGATAAGTAAGTGCATTTTTTACCAAAAGAAGATTCACTACTTGGGGCATATAATTTCAGCAGCAGGGATAGAAGTTGATCCTGAGAAGATAGAGGCCATTAGAGGATGGCCAACACCAAAGAACGTGACAGAGGTCAGATCATTCATGGGTATTTCCAGTTATTACCAAAGATTCATAAAATGGTTCTCAAGAATTGCAAGCCCAATCACTTTGTTGAAAAAGAAGGGAGTGAAATTTGAATGGACTTCCAAGTGTGAAGAGAATTTTCAACAGTTGAAGGAACTATTGACAAGTGCACCAATACTGAAGATTGCAGACCCAAATGAAGATTTTTTTGTGCATTGATGGATGCAAGGAAGGACTTGGTGGAGTTCTCAGTCAAAGGGGACTTGAAAATAACTCTCGGGCCGATGTCATTTGCCTAGATGCTCCAATGTCCACATACCAAGCGTTCCTTGTGTTAGCACTAGGAATCACCTTCAGATTGCATGGAAGGAAAGCCCAGTACCCATCGGGTTATATGTAAATGTAAAAGAGTTTTTTAAGGGGTCAAATGGATAATACTCAAGATGATAATGTTCTAACTCAGAAATCTAGGCTAGAATGCACGAGCAATCGAGATCTTGACTAACTTCAATCAGTAAGTGGGAGTAAATGTGAACAGAGGGAAGACTTCAGTGAGAGGAATGTAGAGGTTGTTGTAAACATCAGGTCTGCAGACAACCTAAGGAAGAAAAACTCTAACACAAGATCTTCTTGAGTTCAAAGTTTAAGGACACTAAAGAAACATCATAATAATATTATATTCAAACATACATCATAATATCACCACAACAATTCATGTGAATCATTCAAGCATGAACACTTCAACATCAGAGGCAAATAAGTTGGAATAAGAAAGTTGATTTCTATTAACCAAGATGTCTCAAATCAAGTACATAACCAGTTCACAGTAACTTCATCAAAATATTACAGTATAAGGGAGCCTAGCTCAACCATTCAAACCTACTAAAGCATTTCGTCTCTCTATTTATAACAAAAAGGGAGGCAATAGCTGGAGGTGCGAGATGACCTTCCTCCCATGAAAATCTCCTAGTAGTTATTTCATCTAACAACTTAAACTAACAACTGTGTTATAAAAAGGGAAAATGTTGGCCACTAATCCAACCAACTCCGAACTAACTTGATATTCTGTGCGCATCTCCATATGTGCCAAGTGTCCTTTAGATGCTTGTCATTGTCATCATGTTATCAGCTGCTATCTTTGTTTATCTTCCACATCATCAGCCATTCACTAAGATGATAATTCGTCCCCCCTATATTCTTGGTACCTCTTGGTAGCGAGCTTTCGTAGCACGACCTCCAAAATAGGCATGTTGAATTGGTATCACCATCCTGGTGTGCCTCTGTGTAGAATTTGGTCTTTGCCAGAATTTTGGTAGCACCATTCTGGTGTGCATCTGTGTAGAATTCGGTCTCTGCTAGAATTTTGGTAGCGCCATCCAGGTGTGCCTTTGTGTAGAATTATGTCTCTGCCATAATTTTGGTAGCGCCATCCTGGTGTGTCTGCGTGCAATTCGGTAGCGCCCAGCTGACTTCGCAGCACCATCCTTTCAATGCTGATAGATTTGGTAGCACCCCCAGGCAATTAGTAGCGCCATCACTACATCATTCTTAGGCAATTAGGTAGTGTTATAGAAAACATACAGATAGAAATTTGAAAATTAGACAATTTTGTATCACTAAAGCGCTATGGAATGTCTGCGCCACTAGTGTCAAAAAGATTAACTCTTTGCATATCATGAAAACTCTTAACAGTATGCATTTAGAAGCTGGTATAGCCTGTATAGGTGGCAGAGGAAGTGTTTCCTTAATTACATATTCTTGCAAAAAGGGGCCATCCTTAAAAATGAAATTCACCTCTCACCAATTACTTCATCAACCTGACACTCCTTCTTGTGGAAGGAGGACTTCCCTTTGGAAAAACAACATGCTTCCCTTTGGCAGTAGTAGGCTTCTTCACTGGAACTATGCTTTCTTTGGCTGCTAGCTTCTCTTGTTCAATAGCAGCTTCAATCAACACATACAAGTTTCTTTGAGCCATCTCGTCTTGGAAATGTTGTAACTCTGCTTTGAGCTTTCTGTTCTGAGACTTAAAGTCTCTGTTCTGCCTATAAAGGTTTTTGAGCTACCTATGGAGAGGCTGGGCCTTTCTTTCTGCAAATCTTGCTAGATCAAGAGTGTGGTTGTAGCCATCCATAAGTTCTTTCATCTTAACCCTGTCAGACATGGCTTCTGCTTTCAAATGAGCCACCTCCTTCCTAGCACCCTTGAGTTGCTTGATTAATCTTTTGAACGTCTGGCTGCTAGGTGGAGTAGTGATGTGAATAGTCTCAACAGGATTTTTCATGGTTTCCTCTTCCTTCTGCATAGGAATTACTTTGTCTATCTCAACAGGATTCTTGATGCCTTTGCCTTTATCTTTCTTCTTCTATACAGAGATTTCTTCTTTCTTCTCCATAGGCTTTTCAATGTCTTGGCTCTTATCTTTCTTCTTCTATAGGATAGAGACTTTTGGTAGGGCCTGTTCTTCAACAGCCTCTTTAAGAGCTAATGATCTTGTGAAAGGACTTCTTACCTTGATGTTGGTTGCTGAAGGAGATGAGGAGAAGTGTAGCTTCTTCCCTTTCTTTGTTGTAGTTTTAGTAGAAGAAGGGGCTTATTCTAACTCTGGTGGAGGAAGGGGTGAAAGGTCTCTCTGTGGAGAATGATAAGCCTCGTCCTCAGTTCTTGCAACCTCCTTTATGGCCTCTTGATCTTGAACATGAACTCTGCGCTTTCTCTTCTTGCTAGTACTTGCTTTAGCAGCACTGGTGGATGGAAAAGGGCTTGCTATATGTGACTGAGGAGTGGTTGATATGTCCAACTTCATGTGAGAAGCAATAATGAAATGTTCCCATGAGATATCCTTCTTACCCAGCTCTTCAGAAACCAACATTCTAATCAACCCATAGTGAAAGATGTTGGTATCCTTAGCCTTAGACTTGGATTGAACCCTGTCTGACATCTTGCCTGTGCTCCTTAGCAAATAGAAGGGGATGTTCATTTCAATTTTGCCAGTAAAATGTAGCAGAAGCCTTATATGGTACTGGTATAGGGTATTGAACCTTCCTTCACACGTAAAGTACCTCTGAATGATCCTCAATACTTTATCAAACTGCTCAAACAGGATTTCTTGGCACACCTTTAGAAAGATTATCAGCTTGATATTCAAGCTTAAGGAAATCTTTGGCATAGGTTGCATCTAAGGCCATGTATTTAAACCATCTCTCACCAGTGATAGGGATTCATGTAGCAGCTGAAATAAAGGTCTCAGACACCTCAAATTCTAGGTCCCCTACCTTGGTCTTCAGGCCATCAAAATGTAAGGCAAACTTCCTTGTCACCTCAGGATGACCTCTTTGCATATTTTGGCAGAAAGAGAGGCATCCCACCCTTTGAAAAACTTCTCTGGCCATGGAATCTGCCTCGAATAGATGCATGTATATAGGCTCAGTTCTACCCACATTACCTCCCTTGTGTGACTTCTTCTTCTGAGGAGTCTCCATAGTTTAGGATAAGAGATTTACAGCTATGGAGTGGTGATAACCAGGAGAATTAAAGAGTCAAATATCAAGTGGACAAGGCTACCCCTTTTACAAGAATTTCCCTTAATCCAGATTGGCTGCTAGCTAGCTAAAATTGGTTGTAGAAATCCCTCCCTTGAATGTGTGTAGGTATGAACACTGAGAAAAATATATGATGAAGGGATACCTTGTAATGGTCTTTGAAAACTGGGTTGAAACAACCTGACTCAACCGTCAGATAAGGCAAGGGAGAAACAATGTAGTTTGAGTAGTGTATATAGGTAGCACACCGCGCATGCAGAGGATAAGACCTGCTTGGATATTGTGAGCTTAGTGGAAATGGCTGATAGATGTACCAAAATCAAAAGATAGGTGGTGAGATCTGCAGGTTTGAATGGAGGGAAAAAATTGATAGGATGGTGTGAGGAAAGATCTCCTCCAACTATGCAAGCACGATAATTACCAAAATTCTGAGCGCTAATTCTCCTTGAAATTGATGTGCAGAGGAGGAAAAACGCGGAATACTTGTGGAATAAAGACAGTTCGAGGCCTCAGCAAAATCTCAGGAAAAATTCACGAGCAACTCGGCCTCCGAATCCACCTCAACATCAGATCTGGTAGCGTTGTTGCCAACTGGTCAAAACTGGTAGTTTGTGCAGTGCAACAATTTGAGTTTTTCAAAATTCAAAAACCATTATCAGAGCTCAAAAATATGAAACCTTGAAAGCATATTTTAACCATCCCTGGCACTAAAAATAAGGAAGAGATGACATCAGCGTCGTAACCACAAATCATGGTAGAATATGATGGATAGGGAGTGCGCTACAGAAACTCCTAATGAGTTGGTAGTGCTCCATTTCAAAAAATGATTGGACAGTAACCAAAGAACAAAGGGGACAACAAGACAAGGCTACGAGGGCATGAGTGAGGAAGATGGCATGTCAAATCAAGTTGATCATGGGGTGAGTCGATCCTAGTGTCAAGTCATGAAGGGAATCAAAGATAAGTCATGAAAAAACGATCCTAAGTCAAAAATTTGTGTGAGGATCAAAACATAAGTCATGACTTAAAAATTTATTTATCAAGGGGACCTAAACAAACACACTTTTAAAGGGGACAAATAAAAAATTAAAATCTAAGGGCTTAGGAAAAGATGAAACTAAAGGCTAAAGACCCAAGGCAACTTAGTGTGGTAACACCTCGAAATCGTATTGGTAGAAAGGCAAGACACCGTCGAGAAATACTTCTCGAACTTGGAGAGAAACTCACTCATTTGAGTTTCAACTGAGACTGCTACCAGATTCTGCTACTACTTCCCTTTACCTTTCTTCTTGTTCGGACATTGTGATGCATACTGTCCTTACTTATGACATATGAAGCACTTGAGTTTACTCAAGTCTTTCTTCCCTGTCTGTGAGGCTAAATCCTCACTCTTTCCCTTAGCCTTGTTGGGTCCTTTACCTTTTCCCTTCTTCGACTAACTTAGTAAAGCAAAAGGAGTGAGATATCATGAGCATAATCGAGGAAGCAAAAGTCCCTATAACATTATTTCAAGTCACAATGTCTATTGCAACTCCATAGTGAGTTAATCTTTATTTGTATTTGTATTTATATATGTGAAGAAAAGAGCAAGGCATGGTCCTAACCTTGTAGTTGGATTTCCCCATATTGATTTTCCTAGGGTACATCTTGTGTTCATTGTGTGGTATTTATTATTTTAGCTTATTTTATTACATTCTTAATTCATTTCAACAATTTGAGTGCTAGGCTTGTAATATTGAATTCTAATAATAAGTAAACATTGCATTATAGAGATTTTGGAGAAACTTGCAAGATATATTGTAACGAAATGTATAGTCGAATATCCATCTTAGTTTACAAATCAAACTTAATGAAGCTCATTAATGGTGGATTTCTTGGGCTTCTGCTTTTATTTCTTTGAGCTAGAAGACAACTATTGAAACGCGACTTGGAGTCCATCTTGTGCTACAAAATTCTAAAGTTATTATTTGTTAGCATAGAGGTAAGGAAACAACTCATCCTCCTTTGTTGGGTGTCCTTGCAAACTCTTATAGGTTTTTCTAGAGCAAAAACTCAACCACATACAAATTATACACGTTGTAAAGACCTTCAAACCAACAATCTAAGTGTTGGGTAAGGGGGGTTCGAGCACCTACTTTTCTGCATGGAGGGTTGATATAACATGTATAGTACAAGTCAGGTTGTCAAATTGATTATGTCACCCTTTAACATGACGTACGAAGGGTTCATCCCTCAATTAAGTGACTAAGTTTTTGGGAGTAATCCCTCATTTATGAGAGGATAAGATTTCCACCCATCTTCATTTATGATTGATGATGGGATGGGAAGGGGACTGAGGGACCCTACTTTATAAATCCTTTGTAAATCCTGACTTTCCACTCATCCTCTTTCTTCATGGCAGAGACACGAAGAACTTTTGATAAGAAATCATTTATGCAATGACATGATTGACTAGCTAATTCGCCACCTTGTAGGTAGTTCTCGTAACATGTTGGAATAAGTAATCTTCAAAACATCTTAACACTTACTCGATTCATTTTCTCATGTTGGTCATATCTTAAGGTGGAATTTGGGTCTTCCCATTCCCAACATTAGTGGTTATTTGACAATGCCTTTGGACAATGAGTTTTTGAAGCTAAGTTGGAGATTTTTTGTGATCTCTAAGACTAAGGCTTACACTTGAACTTCATTATTGGTATGTATATTCAAAAAACTTAAAGATGCCACCAAGAAGTTATCTTCATGGTTATCTTAACGAATTAAAGTATTCACTCTTATTTTAAAGAGCATGGATTATTGTACAAAGTATTTATCCCAACCTTGCAAAGGGGCCCTTTAAAGCCTCATTGAAATGAAATATTCCAAACCTTTCAAGTACTTATATCAATATTTACTAAAACTAAGTGTTTACCCTAATATCCTATAGGATTTTTGAAGGGCATGTATATTCAACATTTATTATTCATGTTGTTATTCACATATACACACCATACAAAAATGAGTTTTTGTATTTATTCTTAAAGTGTATTTCAAAACTTCATTGAAACAAAATTTACTCCTTCTACCCAATAATTCTTCAAAGACATACACATTCAACTATTATTATTATTATTATTCATGTTATTATTTACACACATGGTAAGTCATTTAAATGGGAGAGAAGAACGAAAAGCAAGTAAGCATAATCACTTTACAACCTATAAACCATTATATTAATACTCAATGTATTATCTCCTTGAAATTCCCCATTAACATACAAATCATACTATATTTACTCTTATATATTATTACAAACCAATCCTTACAACCAATATAAAATTAAAAACAATTTTTTTTATAACTAGACAAACTATTTTAAAATACAACAAAATAAGCAAATCTCACTTGTAGTTATTATTAGTCCCTGCCGTAGGCATAGAGGGACTATAGTGATCGATAAATCGTTGACCTGGTATTAGATTGTGTATTGACCAGAAATATTTCCATATTGTGTATTGTTGGAACAAGGGAAGTGAAAACATCGATTTTTATATAATAAAAAGTATCATGTTTGTCAAGATCTGATTGGACAACAAATTGGAGGTCTTATTGTCGCCTTTGCTATTCCCAATGTTAAATATTTTGGCATATCCAAAGTATTTGGTAGTATATGGTCTTTTTGAATCATATATTTTATTATGCATTGGTCGAAGGTGGATTAATGCTAACATTAGTTCGAATGTTTCCCTTAGCATTTTCTGCTGGGTAAAATACATTCTCTACCATATTGCTATGTGTGATTTTTGCTTTATTGTTGTGTGCTTCGAGATAACAGGCCTTCCACGCTGCATATTTTCTTAAATTCTTGCACAGTCATATGCCCTTCGAGGGTCCTAACAGTCTTAACTGTTTACCTAACAGCTTTGGCAATCTTAAATGTTTATTGTACAGATGCGTTGCAATACAGTTTCATTCATGATCGACATCGCTGCTCGAGTGCTCGATCCGTGTTCGTTGCTTTGTTCCATGATTCTGGTTCTTGTTTGATTCAACTTTGCAAAGTTGAGGTCCTGCGCTTGCAGTTCGAGCTCTTCGTGGTTGTTCATTGGTTTGTTGCTCTTCAACTTTGCAAGTTGTTGGACCTGTTCTTGTAGTTTGCAGTTTTTTTGGGGCTGAGCTCTTGTCATCCTTTGTTGACGGGTAAGTTTCCCTGTTCTTGCTATTTTCCAATGGTGGGAGTTCCTGCCTCCAAATTCTATTGCAGACCATCTCTATCTGTGCTCTTAGTTTCTGTTCCTGGAAATCATGCATCTTCATATGTCGGCTGTAGCGTCCATGGGTTTTCCAAAAATTTCAATGCAAAGGGCTTTACGAAAAGTAGTTGGGAGCTATCAGAAGAGGGAACCATTGGGTGGGGTGTAGAAGCATGGTATGATTTTATTCTGTGGGTCGAAAAACTGCGTTTACCTATTCTCTTTCTGCTAAGTAAAGTTATGGTTTTATTTATTTGCGTTCTTTCTTCTGTTTGGTTTACTTTCCAGTGTCGGTCTGTTTTCTTCTCATCTGGTATGGAGACTAGGGGGGATTCAAGTCGAGAAGAAGAAGGTTGAAAGATACATACGGGGATTGGTGTGCTATTTTTCTTTCCTTTTTTATTTTGCTACCTTTTATTTTTTTTTCCCTGCTTTTCTTTGTTTTGATAGAAATTGAAAGTATGTAGAAAACAACTTGAAAATGATAGTTGAAGAGATGAAAGAAGTAATAGATGTTGAGTCGTATGAAATAGATACACAGTCCATTATACATGACAACATTGACGTGGTTTTTTAGATTGGATGCATTCTCGTATATTGTTGGGGATTGCCTTTTCAATACATTCCAGGTTTTATTGCATTTTCGGTATTCCTTGATTAAGCTACGCAATGGATTGATAGATTATTTCTTGACCTGTTTTAAAATGGAGATGCTGAGGCTTTGCAGTCCTATGAATACAAACTAGAATTTGATTTTCTTCGGCAGTTGCATGGAATACATGATGTTGCTATGTATTTTTCAAAGATGCGGTTGTCTGCATCTCCAGTTTTGCCTGCACAACAGAGGGGACTTTGGAGAGATACATTTTGTATATGGTGGTTGTCTAACTAGCTGAATATATCAGTTGGCATATGGTCATTGACAAGAAAAACAAGATATATACTATTCGACAAAATTGCATCTGACAATCCATATTACATCTTGTTCCATGATGCCAATGTCCTCAGTGGCCATTATGAACCATTGTTGTACAAAAAAATGTCCACATGCAATATAGAAGGTCCTCGTATTTACTTGTTCGTTATTTGCAAAGACCTTCAATTGCAATGGAGACGGATTTTGCATGGGATAGATTGCCATGGTTTACAGCTGGCAACAAATGTTGTGTCTTGTTGTGGAGATAGTTTGTTCAATGCAATTTGTTGTTTGGTGGAAACAGAGTTTGATGTTCAGTCGTTGTGGCTTTACACTGTACAGTCCTTTTGCAATGCGATTATAGGCAGCGACCAACAGGTTTTTAGGTGCTTGCATCAGCACCTTTGCGCATATCTCATAGAAAATATGCCAATAGTTGGAAGTTGGCAGGAATACCTTGTGAACATGGTGCTTCCATATGAAAAAGGGAATATGGAGGGTTGCAGATTCTGTTTGCAATGGCTTTCTATGATATTCAGGGTGAATATCCAGGTCTGGTCGCCCTTACCAAATGGTACTATCCATTCCTGGGTTACCGATTCAAATCACGATTGAACGATTGACATCCTCTTGTTGAAAACAGATACAACACATATCCATTATGAACCTTTGCTTGGACATATCAGTGGTTCAGGTTTGACTGTCCATGCCACCCAAACAACATCGAATCTGCATAAGCGTGGAATGCTTTTTAATGAAAATGAGACTCCTAGTTGTGAATATGGGAAGATAGGGCTTGAAAAAAAAAACATGCTTAAAATTTATGACAGTTGTGATGAGGCCATAGAGGGCTTAAACAAAAAACGTAGAGTAAGTTATCACAATTTGAAAAAAATTATTCGTCAAATTCGTCCGACTTGTGATAAGGCCATATAGGCCTTGAACAAAAAACATAAAGTAGTTTCTGAGAAGCTGGGTGAGAGTGAAATTCATCCCAATTGCCACCAGCTCATCCTGCTCTTGGGCAAGAAACCTAGAGTAAGTTACCACAACTTAAAAAAGGTCATGCACGAGAGAAAAAAATACATTGCTACACTTCTTTTTAGAGAGAAACTCACATATCACAATGCAAAGAAATTTGTTCATGCAGAACATAACATAAACAGGTGCAGTCGCATATCCCAGAATGGTCATGCAACTGTGTCAGTTCATGGTCTACAAGCAACACCATGCAGTAGTACCAATGAAAATCAGGAAACAATTTCTACCCATACTTCCCTGCGAAAGAAAAATGCAAGACAGACCTACATGAAACAAATGAAAGACACTCCTTTCATTGCATGTGCGATTTGTGAACAATTGAATTTTTCAAAAAACAGTAAGTCTTTCACGCCTAATTTGCAAGCATAATACCTCCGATTGACAGTGCACAATAAACCATTTTCCAGTGGGAAAGTCTATCTTTCATGCAAACGATCGGTTGAAAATGGAAAAATGCCAGAGTTTGCAACCCCTGTCCGAATAAGATGTAATACACCACTAGCAGATGTAAGTGCACTTACGGAACTTGAGGAGAGATTTGTGTCTCTGCGAATTGCATTTGCTCAAAACTGACCTTGGGGCTATAAACGACCCCAGATGGGCTTAACATGGTCAATTATTAATGTGCATGTTCAGTTAGATGTTGTGCAAAAAGTGTTGCCATAATTCATTAACAATACAATTACAATCGTTGTGGCTCTGAAAAGACGCTTGCGATACAAAAATGTGTATCAGACAAGCAAAGTACATGTGCATGTTGTTATGAAAACAATAAAGGAATTATGTTCCAGGGCCCTGTACAAAGCAGAGAACATTTGTATAAATGGCAACTGGAATAGTGTTCTCACAGAGGAACATGCCAACTCTGCAAACACTCTCGAAAATCCTAGTGATTTTGATACAGGTGATGAATCAGAGAATGAAACACCTACTGAAACATTGGTGCATGGATTCACTGATTCCCAATGCATTCGTGACTTGCAAGACAAAATTGTTGAAATTGTACCTAGCGAGGGGCAGCGTCCACTTGGAATATTCAAGGACAAATTTGCTGAGGAAATGAACTTTCTAACACTCTTCTATGGAGATCCACGTGACATTGATATTACATAATGACTCAGTTATCATAAAATAGTCTGATGGGAGCTGCTACATTCAAGTGGTTACTTTTCCTGTCACATAACAAATTTGTTTTTCAAAACAATGCGCATAATAATAGAGCAAGTTTTGTCCTGCATGTGGGCCCGAATAAGAAAAGGCCAGTTACAAGGAAGAAAGTTGTTGGCCAAGGATGTGAAGTACAAAGTAAACCTAGAAAAAATTCTGAAATCTGATATTGGATACATAGATTTCAAGAGCATCTGCACCTCTCCTGACTATTTGCAACAAAACAAAAAAAATATTTTTGCAATGATCCGGCAATTGGGCCTGCCAACATTTTTCATCACATTTACAAGTGCAGAGCATTGTTGGGATCCATTGGTGGCTGTCGTATTTGACCTGCATAGGAACAAGACACGTAAAAAAGAAACCGATACACTGGAAAATAACGACATTGACTACCTCATAAGAAAAGACCCGGTGACATGTACTCGATACTATAGACATAGAATAAATGCTTTGAGACAATTGGTATGCCATGATGAAACTTTTTTCGGAAAAATATCGGACTACTTTTTTGTGACTGAATTCCAGAATAGGGGAAATGAACATGACCACGCACTGTTGTGGATAGAGGGTGCACTGGTCTATAGAGATGATAACAATTCAGATATCAAACAATTTGTGGATAAATACATAACATGCAACACAGATCATTTGGATCCAGAACTTGTGAAAGTCCATAGACATTACCATACAAAAAGTTGTAGAAAATGAAAAAGCTCGCATTGCAGATACAACTTTCCCATGCTGCCAATGAGAGCTACAAGAATCATAGAGCCAATTAGTTTAGAGGATAATGTTGTTGTTGAGAAATCTAAATCCTTGTTCGCATTTCTAGAACAAGGAGGATTTGATGAAATGATGAGCTTTGATGCCTTCTTGACACAGGTAAATCTATCATAAGATGAGTACATCCAAGCCATACAATGTACGCTTAGGCAACCAACACTTTTCCTTAAACGAAAACTCTCCCATATTTGGAACAACAGTTTCTCCAAGGACATGCTAGTCATGTGGAAAGCAAATACAGATGCACAGTATGTGCTAAATGCATATGCTACAACATCGTACTGTACCTCGTATATGACGAAGATTGACAAATCTATGACAAGTGCATTCAGAAAAATACACAAAGAACATGAAAGAAGTCATATTGATGCGATACAAATGATACAGACACTTGGCAATACATTGCTTAATATTCAACAAATGTTTGCTCAACAAGTAGTTCACATTGCCCTTTCCTTGCCCATCAGTTGTAGTTCAATAAAATGTGTCTTCATAAACACATCTCCATCTGAAAAACACGCATTTGTGCTTAAACCATGGATTTTGTTGCAACAAGAGCCTAACAATTCAGAGGACGTGGTATGTCACTCTATTATTGATTATTACATCCAGCGTCCATCTCCTATTAGGCATATTTTCTTAACAGAATTCATATCACATTATACAAAAAATGGTACACCCATATCAAAAAGAAAAAACCCCTCTGTGATACGGTTTGTCAAATACAATAAACATTGTGACTATGAAAACTATTGTAGAGAAAAATTGTTGATGTACGTTCCGTTCGATGAAAACAAAGAGACATTAATACATAACTTCTCTACACGGGAGGCTGTGTATGTTGCATTTGAGACTATAGTGCACATCAATGAAGCTAGATTTACCTACAATGTTAATCCAACATGGGGCGATCTAGAAGTTGCACTTAATGACCTAGAAAACCCCGGTGATCATGATGAGACATTCAAAAACCCAAAAACAACCAGAACTCCTTCTGAGTCCTATGACTTACAAGCGAATTTACCTCGTCCTCCAACGGCTGGAAGTGAAAAACGTATCAATCTTGGTTTTCAAGTTACAAAACATCCTTTCCTAATTGAAAATAATGAATACCACGGAATAAGACGTCTGTTGAATCGCGAACAACAAACAATTCTAAAGGACATTGCCCTTAAAAAATGCTTGAACATGAACAATCATGTGCACTTGTTCCTTACAGGCGGAGCAGGAACATGCAAGACATTCACAATGAAAGCATTGTTCCAAATGCTTATACGAATCTACGATTCAAACAATTCCTCTGATCCTATGAAACCAAAGGGCCTAATAGTTGCGTACACATGAAAAGTTGCATACAATGTTGGTGGAACAACAGTCCACTCTGCATTTTTAATGCCTTTTAACAAGTCACAGTTTCTTCCACTTAGTAAGGAAATGTTGGATACATTATCTAAGCTTTATGAGGAACTCCAACTTGTCTTTATAGATGAAGCATCTTTGATTGGGAGTCGGTTCTTGTATTCTATTGACAATCGACTAAGAAGCATAAAACATGTGCAGACGAAATACTTTGGAAACATTGACATGATATTCTGTGGGGATCTTTACCAAGCACAACCCATCCAAGATTCTTTGATATTTGAACAACCTACCGTTAACATGGAAACAATCACCTATGACTTCCAGAGAGACAATATTAAATGCTTTGAGTTGCATACTACAATGCGCCAGACAGATGAAACATTCATTGCAATTCTGAATAGAATGCGCACAAACAACCAAACATATGATGACTTGACCTATATCAATTTGAGGTGCTTATGGCCTACACCAACAGACCCAACGTTCCCTTACCTGTTCTACAGAAATAAGGATGTTGCAAAGCATAATAGCCACATGTTGTCGCTCATGCTTGACGATGATATCATCATCAATTCGATTGACCTGGAAGAGGACAACCATGGAAATGTGCCATGTCATGAACATTCAGTCACTTTACCTTTGCAGTTTGTACTGAAATTAGAAATGCTAGTTGAAATATATGCCTGTAACTATGATTCACAGGATGGATTGGTGAATGGTGCAGATGGAATACTGAAAGGCTATACGAAGACAGAAAAAGTGGATGTCCTTTGGATTAAGTTCCATGAACCGCATATAGGCAAGCGACAAGCAAGCAAGTTGTCTTATCTATATAATTCAAACACTAGAAGCAATTGGACACCTATTTTGCGAATATTGAAGCCAGTATCGACTTCAGCAAAGACAGGTCGACTGAAGATTCGAAAACAGTTTCCCATTAAACTTGCATGTGCACGTACATTCCACAGATCACAAGGACTAACACTTGATAATGTTGCATTTCAGCATATTGGAATTAGGATACATGGACTTGTATACACAACACTGTCCTGTGTCAGAAGCATAGACTCTTTGTATTTACTAAGTCCTCTCACAAAAGATAACTTCAAAGTGAAATAGAAATTTGATATTGAGATGGAACGACTCAAGACCACTACAAAATGGAAACTGCATTATGATTACCAATCCATACAAACAAATTCATCTGTATCAATTCTCTCGCTTAACACACGCAGCTTAAATGCACACATGGATGATATACTGAATGACTATGATTTAATGCAATCCGATATTCTTTGCTTACAGGAAACACACATGGCAGTATGCATGCAGAATAAACAATTCCCAAATCACAATTGCATATCAAGTTACATTACACATGGGGTGATGATACTGGTGAAAAAACATGTACCAATTTTGGACCATATACATATCGAAGAAAATAATGTTGAACTGGTGCTTGCAATTTTTTTTTCCCATGAAACAGAAGTTGCAATACTAAATTTGTATGTTTCTCCCCATGCAACATTCTCCAACATAGTACATGTTATTTCCAATGCATTTGGCCATTTTCACATGAACGGACCCATTGTACTTGTAGGAGACTTCAATATTGACATGCTACAAAATACTGGTAGAACAAAAGAATTGGAAAACTACATGTGCAAATACAGTGTCCACTTTCTTTTGAACAACAGAGGCCATCTGCGAAACACACTTATTGACCATGTCTGGTCCAATGTGCCCATTCCTCATTACAATATATTTGTCTTAGACACATATTGGTTTGATCATGATACAATTGGTATTGCACTTGACTTTTGACATATACATCAAACTTATTGCAAACTCATATTTCTATGTTTCAAAGCATATCTGTATCCCTCATTTCTACACATATCGTTCTGGTGAGCATACAAACCGTGTTCTACTCGAATCATAAAATATACATTGTGAAAAAATAATAAAAAGAGGTACATCCTCCCAAAAACTATTTGTGACTCTATTCATCTTATTCTATTTTTTTTTTCGTATATGTACATAGTAGTTTCCTTTTTCTTAACATCTGAACTTATGCTCATATCCCTTTTGTTTTGTACTTTTGTTGATAGAAACAGAGAGGAAAACTAGAGGGCGCAAAGAACTCCTACCCAGA
This sequence comes from Picea mariana, assembly GCA_032191745.1. NCBI lineage: Eukaryota > Viridiplantae > Streptophyta > Pinopsida > Pinales > Pinaceae > Picea > Picea mariana. The sequence continues at coordinate 478,641 of JASDQU010102788.1, forward strand.
GATGCACGTCCGCCATCTAGCAGAAATGCAATGTTGAGCCAGCCAGCCCGCAAGTCCACTTGTCAATATGTATATTGCCCAACTATGACTGCTATTTGCAGGACACGAAACATTAGAGGCACAATGTACAACTTGCAAGTGCACGATCCAAATAAGTGACTAAGTATGGAATAAGGGATCTGTGCATATTTGGTATGTAGTGCTCATTTCTGGGAGCCTGCCAGCCTTGGAGTCTGCCAATTTGGATATCGTGGAAATGACTAGAAGTAGAATGTACAGCCAGCCAGCTCGCAAATCCGCTTGTCAATTGAGAAATGTTGAGCCGACCAGCCCGCAAATCTGCTTGTCAATTTATTATCATAAGCAATTTGCTAGGCACCAACAATAGAGCCTCGTTTTTAACCCCGCCAGCTTGACAATGCGCGATCCAGAAACTGTACATGGTCCATAAAATCTCAGCCACCCCGCAAGTCCGCTTGTCAATTTGTATATCGTGGAACTGTATGTCCTATTTGTAGAACACGGAACAATAGAGGCTTATTTTTTTACCCCTCCCGCCCGAGAACCCATAAGTATGGAATGCGATATCGGTACATGATCTATAAAATCTCATGTTCATACTTTATAAAGGTACATATTTAGTTTTGCCTCGTTTCTACACACACTGATCTGGTAACCACAGAGTTGGTGTTGCACATGAATCATGAAATGTGCACTAGGAGTCAGACAGAGCCCTTTACTTTGCTTAGCCAATTTTTACCCCGCCAGCTCGAGAACCCAATTTCTATATGGCGGAAATTGGCCCAATGTATAACCCGCAAGTATGTATTGCTAGTTTGTGGGAGCACGCCACCCCTGGAGTAGAATGTTGAGCCGACCAGCCTGCAAATCCGCTTGTCAATTTATTATCATAACCTATTTGTAAGGCACCAAACAATAGAGCCCCGTTTTTGACCCCGCCAGCCCGAGAACCCGCGATCTAGAAACTATGGATGGTCTATAAAATGTCAGCCACCCCGCAAGTCCGTTTGTCAATTTGTATATCACGGAACCGTGTGTGCTATTTGTAGAACAACGAACAATAGAGGCCTTTTCAGCCCGCCTGCCCGAGAACCCGCAATCCCGAATCTATAAAATCTCTTGTCCATACTTCATGAAGTACATTTTTAGTTTTGCCTCATTTCTACACATACTCATCTGGTAACCGCAGAGTTGGTGTTGCACATGAATTGTGAAATATGCACTGGCAGTCAGACCGAGCCCTTTGGTTTGCTTAGCTGAACAATTCCGACTCATGCTGACACTCAACAGTTTCACCATGCACTTTCAGACTTGGCCATTCCTTCCTTGCTTGCTCTTCCCCGTGCTTGTCACCTTCGCACGTGTGCATAATAAGAAATGGTGTTTATATATATATATATATGTTTTCTTTCTAAATCTTTAATGCTAACAGGTCATCGTGCAGGCAATGTCTAAGCTGTCATTGATGCGCGCAAGGCTCGAGAAGTTCTGCCATTAATGCAATTTTTGCGAAGGCTTTTCTTATCCCTTCCCAGTCTTAATTTCAAATTCCATGGAATGTCATTCGCATGCCGCCTGCTTGCTTCCTTCACGAAACCTCCAATCTCTTCCCACTCTTAATTTCAAATACCATGGAATGTCATTCGCACGCCGCCAACTTGGTTTGTTCACGAAACCTCCAATCCTTAAATGTTCTTCATCGTAACCCCCACCTTCGCACTTCTAAGTATGCAATAATTACACTTTCCTTCTAACAGGTCACCATACAACACGCATAGATATTGTCATTAATGAGGAGATTTTCCATTCGCATGCATTGAAGCAATGTTTCTGGGGGGTTATATTGTCCCCTCCATTTCTTCATTTCAAGCAACGTCTGGAGCAAACCAACATTTTCATAAACTACTGGCAGCATCTCCACATCAGTTTTGTAGAGATACACTAAACATCTTCTTCATGAGCTACCTATGCAGAAGAAGGGAAAAAGAATTGTAGGGGAGGCGGAGCAGCCCGAAATTTACAGTGAAAACATGGATCTTGACGCTGATCTGGAAAGCATATTCTGCAACCTTGATCAGTCTGAAGACCCAATTCAGCATGCCTACTCAATGGACATGGTTGATACTGAAATTTTTTACGAAGATGAATGCTTCGTGTTTCAGAGTGCTGCTTTTGAAACTGAATCAAAAAAATTAATCATTGAAAAAAAAGATGTAAAAAATAAGAAAAGAAAACATCGTTCAGAACTTGACCTTGCCAATATGCAACCGTCGAAAATATTTCAACTTCACATGGCAACCGGAGATGCTCTTCATGATTCCATTGCAGTCATTGAAGCCGAAAATGCTAGACTAAAGAACCAGATTAAGGAATTAGAGGAAGCTTTGTTTCCTATGCCATTGCTTGGCAGTTCTTTGGAAATAGCCATGCTTGCGACTACGTGCACCCTTGCAACAAATCTAAAAGGGTCCTCCAGTTTCCTCGCATCTTGTAGAGGATATGTGGAGAAAAATATCAACAAAAGAATGGAATTGATTACTAAGCCTTGGGAAACATCACAGAATATGGATTCCTTGGGGAGTAGGGCACATAAGTTGCTCTTGCTTCTGCAGACGGATTTAAAAAATGAAGAAACTTTCTATGTGCACATGGTCATCCCTTTTTCCTTTCATGTCAACAACATGCCAGAGACAAGAATAAGACAACATGATCTCCCATCCAAAAAATAGCTCACTCAATTAGAAGCATGATGGAAAGAGAAAGTGAAGAACCTGTATCTCATAGTCCAATCATGTGAGCAAGCAATATCAAAGAAATAAACATTATTCACAAACCTCACCAAAATAGACTTAGCAGGAAAGACAAACGACTTCCAGGATCCCAACTTAATCCTCAACTCGTTGGCGTTAACCAAGCAAGCTTTCAATAAACTAGTTGATAATTTGAAGGCCTTGTCTTTAGAAATTTTTTACAGGATTGTTGAATATCATGAAGAAGAGGTGGACAACTTGCTAGTCTGGTATTCGATACATAATGGAGACATTCATGAAGCTCTGTGTAAACTTTCAATTGATTTAACGGAATTAGAAAATGAAGTTTTCAGCATTCAAATCCACAATGACATCAACGTCGCCCCCTTGCGAAGCTATATTGAAGAGAACTTGAAGTGGGTCACCGACAAAATCCAACAGGCAAATGCATAAATCCTTTGTTTATCAACCCAGTTATTCAAGCGGTCCACCCACAAAAACCAGTAGGGAAAGGCATGACCAAGCAAATACCAAAATTATTTATACATACCATCCCTATAAGTGTACAATGATAGTCCTTTCTTTATCAATCCAGTTATTCCAACTTTTCTAAGTAGAAATCTATAGCCAAAAACTGATCTTCCCATTTTTACTTTTCAAGTATTACATTCTACCATGTCCAACTTCTTTCCACAGTCCTATTTCTTGTACATATTTATGTTATGGTCCGCGGGAGCCCCAATCCCAGTCTATATGACAAATGCATTTACTTTCTAGGGATATGTAACAAACTATTCTTTTTTTCATATATTCCAAATAAAACTATTCTTTTGTCTCCTTATATATTTGTGTGTTCCTAGATTTTTACCTTCAACTATGCTGAATGTGAACTCATTCTGTTTATTTTATCTCAATTCTCTTTTTTTCTTATGCATTTTTTCTCCGGCCTAGTCATTTTCAAAATAAAGTATGGCATAAATGACTCACTCAAATTTGAGATATCATATTTCACATATATATGTATATGTTTATTTAAATTTACAGGAATATGTAACACGTTTCATTTTTTCTATATAAATGTCATAAAATTATGTTCACTACCTTTTTTGTACTCAAATGTATAGAGAGTATGTCATTTCTTGCATCTTTAGCATATGTCCTTCATACTTTTGCCAGAAAGACCCTTAAAAGTAAAATAGTCCACAAGTCCGCTCGTCAATTGGTATATCATGGAACTGTGGGTACTCTTTGTAGGCCATGGAACAACACACGCCCAATTTTCAGCCCGCCAGCTCGACAACCTGCGATCCAAAAACTGCCTAGGCATGGAATCAGGGCTCTGTGCATGCTCTATAAAATCTCATCCCCATACTTTATAAAAATACATATTTCGTATGTATAAAAGTAAATATCTACTTTAAAAAATAACGTTTTTTGCTATGTATAGTTTATACTCTCCAGGAACCTATAATTTGATACATTTCAATTTCTTCTATCTAGAAGCCCCTGTTTTAAAGAAAACTAATTCATGAATGTTATTTATTTGGTCCTCTTGTCCATCACCCTATGTAACAGACATTGGTACTATATTTTTTGTCCATTTGTCCACCACCGTATGTAAAACCTATGTAAAGAAAACTAATTCGCGAATGCTAAAATAGTCTGCAAGCCCACTTCTGAATTTGTATATCACGTAACTTTGACTGCTATTTGTAGGCCATGGAACAACCGAGGCCCAATTTCTAGCTCGCCAGCCCGAGAACCCGCGATCCAAAAATTGCTTAAGTATGGAATCAGGTCTCCGTGCAAGTATGGAATGAGGGCTCCGTCCTTGCTCTGTAAAATCTCATCCCCATACTTTATAAAAGTACATATTTTGTATGTATAAAAGTAAATATCTACTTTAAAAAATTACGTATTTTCTATGTATAGTTTATGGTCTCCAGGAACCTATAATTTCATAAATTTCAATTCTTGTGTCGAGGAGCCCCTGTTTCAAAGAAAACTAATTCGGGAATGCTATTTATTTGGTCCTTTTGTCCACTGCCCTATGTAACAGACATTGGTACTATACTTTTTGCCCTTTTTCCCACTAGCATATGTAAAACCTATGTAAAGAAAACTTTGTAAAATTACATAGTCAAGAATGCTATTTTTTTTTTTTTTTGGGTCAACAAACCTATGTAACAAACATTACCATTATTTTTTACAATTGAAATAGTCCGATCTCTGCTTGTCAATTTGTATATCGCGAAACTGTGGGTATTATTTGTAGGCCACGGAACAGCAGAGGCCCAATGCTATATTTTTTGGACACGATGCCCTTAAAATTCTAATAGTTTGAAAGTCTAATTGTCAATTTGTATATCGTTGAACTATCGATGCTTTTTGTAGGGCACAAAATAACATAAGCCCAATTTTCAACCCGACATCCCGAGAACCCGCCATCCAAAAACTGGCTAAGTATGGAATAAGGGCTCTGCTTTGTAAAATTACATATTCTGTATGTATAAATTAAGTTGTCCAGGAACCTTTCATTTCATAAATTTCAATTTCTATTGTGTTCGCGATCCCTTCTTTGAAAGAAAACTAAGTCAGGAATGCTAATTTTTTTGTGTTTTTTGTCAACAAACCTATGTAATAGACATTACCACTATTTTTTACAATTCAAATAGTCTGAACTCCGCTTGTCAATTTGTATATCGCGAAACTTTGGGTATTCTTTGTAGGCCACGGAACAACAGATGCCCATTTTTCAGCCCGCCAACCTAAGAACCCACGATGCAAAAAACTAGCTAAGTATGAATTCAGGGGTCCTTGCATACTCTATAAAATGTCATCCCCATACTCTATAAAAGTACATATTTTGTATGTATAAAAGTAAATACTTTTCATTTCATAAATTTCAATTTCTATTGTGTCCATGATCCCTTCTTTTAAAGAAAACTAAGTTAGGAACGCTATTTTTGTTTTGTTTTTTGTCAACAAACCTATGTAACAGACATTACCACTATTTTTTCCGGTTTTTTCCCACGTACCCATGTACATCAACTTTCTGCCCACGTGTCTATACTCCGTTGCATTTTTTCCCTTTCCCGCGGATGGGTTGCTAGTAGAGCACACACGTCGAGCGGAGCAGCCAGGACCGATCCTTCGTGGCGCCAGCCACATGACGATCATGTGCCACTCCCTCCCACCTGCCTCATGACTTTAAGTTCAACTCGCTCGAGGCAAGGCGCCATTACTCTCAGTGCACCCTGCTATGCCTTCACATCCTTTCGACGGACCAAAACCCTCGCTGGGCCTTCACTCTGTGCGTGCGGCCATTTATGGAACCTTACCAGCTTCTCGACCTATTTCAATTTCTCCAGTAGCTCCAGATGGCTCATTCTTTCTTGGTTTTTCTTCTCAGAGCTCGACCTCCTGCCCAACTTTTCCCTTCTCTGCTTTTGTCCTCTCCTGCTCTATTCCTGGCACATTTTCTCTCTCCCACTGTCCTAGAGATGCCACGACTACGAGGGAAGTCGAAACATGGGCCAACCTGGAAGCCAAATCGACCCTGCCTGGTCCTCCGTCCCCCGCCTGCTCCCTCCCTGTTATCCTCCTCCTCTTTCGCCACCTCGTCCTCCTCCCTAGCATAGTCGACTCAAATTATCGCTTCTCTCCTGCCCCTTGCTGCGTCCCTTGCCAACATAATGGAGGGGTTGGACTGCTCAAGGGCCTCATTGGACTACAACCCAGGACCTTGAGGTAATTCGACATCTGTTTCACACCTAGGACCTTTGGCTCCTCCCAACTCTCCGACCACTCAGTCGCTTCAGGACCAACCTCACGACACCCATTTTCAGATGGATGGTCCAGAAGCTAGTCAAAATTCGCGATGGAAACCTCAATCTCAAGCTGGTTCCAACGCTGACCTAGAATGTGAGTGGCAAACAGGCCTTGCACTGGTGCAAAGCCTGGTATTCGACCTGTGTCGGAACATGGACGACCTCCGGTTCCGCCTAGAGACCTTGGACGACAAAGCCTCTCAACTCCTGCAGTTGCTCTCCGCGTTACAGGGTGCTCATCACCTCTTAGTAGAGGCAACCCAAGCAGCAACAACCCAACCAATAGCAACCTCAGCACCAATGTTGGCACTGGAAACTTTGTTCCATGCAGAGGCAGACCGTGAGGAGCAGAGACTTCCATCATGCTTGGAGGATGTCCATAAGGAAGAGCACGTGCCATCATAGACTGAGGATTCCATGCAACTGGATCGGACATCGGTCGAGGAGGAGCCGCCTCCTCCCGGGGACACGACATTTCGTGCCTTCTACATGGCCGCGTCGCCGCACTACAACCCATACCGATGGTCTGTATGTTGTTTTGTCATGTGCATGGCGACCTTTCATGCATTTTTCCATGGTTATTATAATTATGCTGTCTACACTTTACACAGTTGTAATAGCCACCATTAGGAGCCAAAATTTTGAACTCTTTTTGCGCCAGTAACAGTTTAGATTTCAAGTATGAAGCGGTTCGGCTGACTGAGCTGGTTTCCTCTCAGGGCAACTCAATGTTTACAACTTGAAACCATGAAAATTCTATGTACTCCTTCATTTTGACAGACTTTTATACAATCTTACTTATGTAAAAAAAATATTGAATAAAATTTAAATAATTGTTTATACTATTCATTAGGTAAAACATGTCATAACATTATATAAATTACTATAAATCTCCATACAATGTTATAATATTCTATAAATTGTAGTCTCATGTTTATGACGGAATTGTTTGGTGCAAAATGTATATAACGAAAGTCTTTGGTGCAAAATGTATATCACGTAACACGTTGGACATGAAAAGTGTGAACCCACGACTTCGCCAACCCGTGCCTCCGTAATTGTTCGGTGCAAAATGTATCAAGTTTAATAGCATTATACAAATTACTATAAATCTTGGTACAATGTTATAATTTTCTATAAATTATTGTCTCATGTATATGATGGAATTGTTGGTGCAAAATGTATATCACGGAAGTGTTGGGCTATATATTCATCACACAAGCTCCTTCAAATTGAAATAGTCCACAAGTCCGATTCTCAATTTGTATATCGTGGAACTGCCAGTGCTATTTGTAGGACACGAAACAACAAAAACCTGATTTTCAGGTCCCCAGCCCGAGAACCCGGGATCCAAAAACTGGCTAAGCTGTATAGTTTATGGTCTCCAGGAACCTATAATTTCATAAATTTCAATTTCCTGTGTCAAGGAGCCCCTGTTTTAAAAAAACCTAATTCGAAAATGCTATTTATTTGGTCTTTTTGTCCATCGCCCTATGTAACAAACATTGGTACTATACTTTTTGCCCTTTTTTCCACCAGCGTATGTAAAACCTATGTAAAGAAAACTAATTGGCGAATGCTGAATTTTTTGGACATGAGCTCCTTAAAATTCAAATAGTCTGCAAGTCCAATTCTCAATTTGTATATCGTAGAACTGCCAGTGCTATTTGTAGGAAACTAATTGGCGAATGCTCAATTTTTTGGACATGAGCTCCTTAAAATTCAAATAGTCCGCAAGTCTGATTCTCAATTTGTATATCGCGGAACTGCCAGTGCTATTTATAGGACAGGGAACAACAAAAGCCCAATTTTCAGGTCCCCAGCCCAAGAACCCACGATCCAAAAACTAGCTAAGTGGAGAACCCATTTTTTTAAAGAAAACTAATTCAGGAATGCTATTTTTTTCATACTTTTGTTCACCAGCCTATGTAACAGACATTCGTACTATTTTTTTTGTTTTTTTGTCCACCAGCATATGTTAAAAGGAAAACTAATTTGGGAAGCCCCTTCAAATTCAAGTAGTCCGCAAGTCCGATTGTCAATTTGTATATCGCAGAACTCTAGGTGCTATTTGTAGGCCACAAAACAACAAAAACCCAATTTTCAGCCCGCCAGATCGAGAACCCGCCATCCAAAAATTCAAATAGTCCACAAGGCCGCTTCTCAATTTGTATATTGCCGAAATCTCGGTGCTATTTGTAGGGCACGAAACATCAGAAGCCCAATTTTCAGCCCGCAACCCCGACAACCCAGAATGAAGCAAATTCAAATAGTCCGCAAGACCGCTTGTCAATTTGTATATCGTGGAACTCTTGGTGCTATTTGTAGGGCATGGAACAACAAAAGCCCAATTTTCAGCCTGCTAGGCCGAGAACCCGCGATCCAAAAATTCAAATAGTCCGCAAGACTGCTTCTCAATTTGTATTTCGCAGAACTTTCGGTGCTATTTGTAGGACACGGAACAACAAAAGCCCAATTTTCAGCGCACCACCCCGACAACCCGGAATGAAGCTTCCGTCCATGCTCTATATATCTACTTAATCAAATTACATATTTGATATGTATAATTTCTCCTGTCCACGAACCTATAATTTCATATATTTCAATTTCTTCTGTCCAAGAGCCCTTCTTTTAAAGAAAACTAATTTGGTATTGCTAGTCTTTTTATGCTTTTGTCCACGAACCTATGTTACATACGTTGACCCTTAAATCTCAAATAGTCCACAGGCCCGATTGTCAATTTGTATGTCGCGGAACTCTAGGTGCTATTTGTAGTGCACAAAACAACAGAAGCCCAACTTTTAGCCTGCCAGCCCGACAGCCCCCATGCTCTATATATCTACTTAATCAAATTACATATTTGGTATCCAACAACCCTTCTTTGTAACATACGTACGCCCTTAAATTTCAAATAGTCCACAACTCTAATTGTCAATTTCTATGTTGCGAAACTTTGGGTGCTATTTGTAGGCCACAAAACAACATAGCCCGATTTTCAGCGCACCAGCTCAAGAACCCGCGATACAAAAAAATGACAAGTATGGAATCTCTTTTCCATACTTTATAAAAGTACATATTTCGTATCTATAAAAGTAAATATCTACTTTATAAAATTACAAATTTCGTATGTATAATTTATGTTGTCCATGAACCTATAACTTGATAAATTTCAATTCCTTTTGTATACACCAGTCCTTGTTTTAAAAAAAACTAATTTGCGATTGCTATTTCTTTTGTGTTTCCATGTACTTCAACTTCCTGCCCAACTATCTCTACTCGGTCACATTTATTCCCATTCCTACCTGATAAGACTAAGCTACCATGCAACACTTATTTTTAATATTAATCATATACAAACACAAAGAATACATTTAAAAAAGAAAAAGAAAAAGAAAAACAAAATACACAAGCATAATTACTCTACAAGCAATGAATCAAACTATCAACAAAGTTCAAGCATTTTGGCACAAAACACAACTTAATACCCTAATGTGTTTGTGGCCTACATGGCACATGGTAAGACGCAACTAAAGTACTCCATAATATCCCATTTCAGGTAAAAACAAAAGCTATAGTTCATTATGTATGGAGTGAGGGAAGAACTCGACCAGTGGCACAATAAAATCTTGCATTAATACGCAATGCAAACCGTCCTTTCATTGTCTGTAAGCCTATGCGCTCATGCCCATCTGCCATATGTTCATCCAAAGCCTCTGGCACATAAATCTCCATGGAACACATGGAATCTCTGGCACCAGTCAGCTATAGAAAGTAAGCAAATATGAACTTCTCTGTTTTATTTCATCAATTGGGTTTTCTGGCCAGCTTTGAATACCCGTACTTATGCATTCAATCCAGAGATCTGTAACAGTTTAAGTTTGTTATGTTGACACCACTTTGGTTTTTTAATGTAATCGGATTTCTAGGAAGGTCAAAATGATCATATTTGATGCACACAATGGAGAGATCTGTGAATAAAACACGTGGTTGCTATTTATCGTATTCTATAATTGGGCTCCGAACATCCCATATTTGTTGCACCCAATATTCATATCTCTGCTGTCAAAACATTTTTTCTGTTAAGTGCTTCGAGAAGAGAAATATGGCTGTTCCTGCATCATTATCAGCGAGATTCCTTTGGCTTAGGTGTTTATTCCACCAAAATCTCTCAGGACTCGCATCTGGTCTCATCCTTTTAAAAGTCATGTCATATGGATGGGGTGTCTATTAGACTAAAATCACTGAAGACTTGCATATGGTCTCATCCTGTTGAAACTTATGTCGTACACAGATGGGGCAGACCACAGTGAGAATGGAACCCTGGTCGATAGCTTAACACATTGTGTCAACCTCAGCTGGTGAACTAATGCCCCATTTGCTATTCATTTGGGTTTGTTAATTGTCTTTAAGTTTTTTTTGAAATACTTCCTTTCTAACTCCATAAGCATTACAATTGACCCGAATACACGAGGCACCACAATTCGTCTGTTTTCATTGACAAGATAACCTTGAAAGGACAAATTGATCACAAGCACTTTTTTTTTGGCTAAGCTGCTCAGGCAGGGCTTACTCTCCCGCGAAATTCACCTAAAATTTCTGCCTGATCCCAACTTCGCCAATTTCACCTAAGACTTGTGCCTGACCGCAATTTCTCATTCTTGGTGGGCGGGTTGACATGCCCTTGCCTTTACCACTGAGGCTTGTTCCCGTTGGCTAAACTTTAATTTTTAAAACCAGTCTTCATAAGCCTCTTATTTTCTAAATCAATTTGGGTTTCTACCATTCCCCAAATTCCAATATTTGATACACCCAGTACAGATATCTGAAAAAGCCCTTTTGGATTCTGTTTGTTTTGTGATATAAACCATAGTTACAGAATACGGTCGTATTGGTCATTTCAGTACGAAAATTCAACTCCAAGTTTATATGGTCTTATAATAGTAAAAATTCGATTTGATTCGATTCATCAACATATTATTGATCAAATCCAATCAAATTTTTGGCATTCGATTGGGTGTCCGTTTGACTGAAGAGTAGGGTTGCAATTCCACAACGGTTCAGCTCAATTACAAAACCTGATTAAAAAAACCCCAAACATCATGCATTTTTTTGCCGACTTGTCACTCTCGTGATGCTCGCTCGCTCAGACATTTTTTTGCTTGCTTGTTGAGTGGTTTTTGGCACGTGTATAGAAGGTTAATGAATGGAGCATATATCATCAACTATTCTATGGTTTTTGTTTTTTAAATTGTGAGGGAATTTGTATTTCTTTTCATATTGGTGGGATGTATACTCATTTTTTTCATATTGGAATTTCCCTTTGAATTTTTTTTTTTATCATATCGAATTCGAATTAGTATCCGTATATTTATAAAGAGTGAATAGTTGTCCTTTGAACCACGTTCTGTGAGCAATACATTTGAATTTACTAATATTATGCTCTATGATTTCATTCCCGGTTGAAGTTAGTTTTAAAGTTGCTCATTAGCCAATTGCTGCACCGCTATTGGAGTTATTACTTTTATCTGCTATCGCGGAGAACCAATCCAGTCGGCTCCTTTAGTTGTGCTCTGATAATTGTCTTCTTGGCAATTCGCAGGTCCTCGGTATGGTGGTAGAGGCGTTCATAATCATCTTTTTGAAAATTGTCAATTGAGTGTAGTTAGAGTGGTTGTGAGGAAAAGTTGTTATCCTCCTCACTTGGGTTTAAATTCCATTTTGTGACATGTTTGCTTTTAGTGGGCCAATTATTGATGAGTGATATATGATCTATTCATTAGTTGTAGACTTGGCCTTGTGCCCTAAAAAACCTAGGGTTTACCCTGGATACCATCTTTGGAATGAGAGAATAAAGTGCTTGAGCAATTTTCCCCAAGATATATTACCTGGAAAAAGAATCATTTTCTTGAAAAATTAAATTACTAAAAATTGAAGGGAGCCTTAAAAACTAAAATCCCCAACTTGATCTAGTGATGCAAGAGCATCCATGGGTTTTGGCAATCTGGTATCAACCAAAAATAACCAAGTTCTTTATAGTTTGCTGGAATTTTCCTTGGTTTACATTCCCTGATTTTTAGCAACGACTTCTAGTATTTAGATTGGTGTGCTCTCATCTCTTTGAGTTTGGATTGGAGATTTGATATGATGTAAATAACATCTTCCTTTACCTTACCACCAGATTTCATCATAAAATATTGAGCAAGTATAGTACATAAATTGAGAATCAGTGGATAGGACTTTCCTTTTTTTTGCAGTGGCATGCGTTTAGTATTTTGACTAACACACCTTCAGTTATTGGAGTTAGAGCATAAAATTTGGATATGTTGTAGAGGAAATGTTCCTTTACTTGTCTACCAAATTTCATAAAAAAATATGGAGGTTAAGGGGTAGACCTAAGCCCTACACAGAGCGCGATAAAAACACTCACATTTTCTTTTGCGTGTTTATTTTTCCAATTTAATTTTGAATATTCAAACCCCGAAGATTGAGTTACCTTTGGCACTTTGGGAGGTGATTAATAACCATGGAAAGTTTGCGTGTTTATTTTTCCAATTTAATTTTGAATATTCAAACCCCGAAGATTGAGTTACCTTTGGCACTTTGGGAGGTGATTAATAACCATGGAAAGGTAGGAGGTGATTAATAACCATGGAAAGGTAGGATTAATTAGATAAATGTTTGGGTTACCCCAAGAAATGAAATGACTTGGGAATTGAATAGTTATGTTCTCATGGTTTAAATATTTGTGAACTTCATGTAATTGGTGCATTTCTCTCTCTAAGTTTGGCTTCTTGTAGTATTTGGTTAGTGTGTATAATTTGGAGTTCCTGAGAGTTGACTCTATGAATGTAGGTTAGTGTAGAATTTGGAGTTCCTGAGAGTTGGCTCTATGAATGTAATAAGGCCCAAGAGCAATGGTCATCGGTTTTAAAGTTTGCAGAATTAGCTGTTGTTTCGTCGAGTATTGACTTTTATTTGGTGTTCAGTGCGTGCTATTGTGCTTTTGCTATGTAATTTTGATTTGCAGGCTCCGTGCTTGCATCGAGTATTAACTTTTATTTGGTGTTCAGTGCGTGCTATTGTGCTTTTGCTATGTAATTTTGATTTGCAGGCTCCGTGCTTGCATTAAGTGGTATAAGAACAGGATGTTAGTTGCTACGTTTGGAGACTTCCCTATGTTATGTTGGTTGCATTTGGCATTGGTGAAGGCGATTTCAGCAATTGGACGTTGCTGAAGAAAGTGACTGGTGGAGGATAATTCTAGTGAAGGTGGATTGTGAATGGTAATTGGACTGAGAATTACCAGGTGACTCAGAACAATGCCACCATGAAGAGGTGCAAGAGATCAATAAATTGAAGAGATAAGAAGAAGATTGGAAGGATTAGAGGCTAGATAAACAGGAGATGCTAATGAAGAATCAAAACCCGAGGCTGAAGCAGAAAAAGAAAGGAATGCTCGATAACAAAATGACCTAAGAGCACAGTTGATCAAACTCCTAATAGATAGAGGTAATGCTAAAAGTAAAATTTCTATGATGGTAGTCTTAACTCCGAGACTCGAATTGATTGGTTAAGTGAAATTGAGAAGTACTTTGAATTTGAGAAAATAGAAGATCCAAATAGTGTTATATTTGCAGTGACAAAGTTGAAAGGTCATGCTGCATTATGGTGGGAATGCTTGCAAAATGATGGAATTAGTAGTTAAAAAGCAAAGATAAAAAATAATTTTTTTCTTGTTGATTATTAGCAAGTGTTGTATAGGCAGGCCCAAAATTTAAAACAAAGGGACACATCTGTCGAAGAGTACAGGGGGGAGTTTTTCAAGATCTCCATCAAATCAAGTATCAAGGAACCAAAATTTCAAAGGGTGGCAAGGTATGTTAATGGGTAGGTTTCAAATTCGAGATGAAATGAGCATGCATTATTTCCATACTGTTGATGAAGCACACTATTATTTCCATACTGTTGATGAAGCACACTAGATTGCATTGGAAGTGGAATAGAAATTGGTTTGAAGGCAACAAAGTTCCAAAGGAAAATGCTCTAGAGTCTAGAGGTAGAGGAAGAGTAAACACCTCACGAGTTTAGTCAAGCGATGATGAAGCAAGTAGTAGTTAGAGTTTCCGAGGAGGTAGCAATGTTGGAAGAGGTAGAGGATATGACAAGGCAAAGGCAGGTTATCATGTGCTATAAACGTGGAGTGCAAGGACACAAAACATTAGAATGTCCAGGGAATTAAAACAAAGCTAGAAGAGGAGAGGCAAGGACAGATGTGACACAAGTAGATGAATCATTAATTGTTGGTGATAATGTTGCAGAGATACAGCAGGGGCAAGGAGAAAACCTCATGTTTTGAAGGCTTTTACTCAAGCACGGGGAGAAGATTGTTGAAGAACTTGACCAAAGAGTATTTTGAAGACAAAGTGAAAAATCCAAGATGAACATTGTAACTTGTTACCTAATAATTGATAGTGGGAGTACTGAAAACTTAGTCTCCAAAGTAGTTATTGAGAAGTTGAAACGGTAATGCATTCCTCATTCTAGTGCATATAGGGGCGTCATGGTTACAGAAGGTTCATCAAGTTATTGTGTCAGAGCAATGCATATTAAATTGTGGGTGATTACAAAGACCGGATACTTTGTGATGTTGTTGAAATGGATGCTTACCATGTGTTACTTGGTAGACCTTGATTATTTGATACTGAAGTCTTTCAAGATGGCATTAAGAATACTTCTAAGTTTGTAAAGGATGGGAAGAGTTCAATTATTACCCATGAAAGAAGAGAATGCAGGAGAGTTTAGCAACAACAACATAGTCATGCTTTGTTTACCAAAGGAGTTTTTGAAGGAGCAAAAGAAGATAAAGTTTTGCTTGGCCATAATGCCAAAGAGAGTTCAAGAAGAGTAAAAGAGGTATGCTCCATCCAAAGTTCACAGTTTGTTGGATAGGTATAAGGAGATAGTATCAGATGACATGCTTGTTGGTAGACCTCATATGAGAAGCATTTCTAATCAGATTGACTTGATCCTTGGATCAAATTTGCCTAATAAGGATCCACAGAGAATGAGCCCTGTAGAGATGGAAGAAGTGAATAAGCAAGTGCAATAATTTCTTGATAGGGGTTTGATAAAAGAGAGTTTAAGTTTCAGTGCTGTAGTAGTAGTGTTGGCATCCAATAAGGTGGTGAATAGAGGATGTATACTGACTCCAGAGCAATTAATAAGATTACAATCAATTATAGGTTTCCACTGCCTAGGATGGATGACGTCATGGATTGTTCGAGTGGGGCAACGCATTTTTCCAACATGGATTTGAAAAGTGGATATCATCATATTAGGATAAGGGAAGGAGATGAATGGAAAACAACATTTAAAACAAAGGATGGCATATATGAGTGGCTAGTTATGCCTTTTGGTTTAACTAATGCACCTAGCACATTAACGAGACTAATGAATGAAGTTTTGAAGCATTTTTTTGGAAAGTTTATTGTTGTGTATCTTGATGATATTTTTGATCTTTACTAGGCTTAGAGAAGAGCATTTGTTTCACTTAGAGAAAGTGCTGGAAAGATTGAAAGAGAAAAATTTGTTGATAATTATTCTTTTTAACAAGAAAAGTTGGTTTATATGGGTTTTTGGTTTAACACAAGAAGGTTTGAAAATGGATTTTAAAAAGGTAAGAGCTATTGTCGAATGGCCTTTACTTAAGTGCTTTTGATGTTAGAAGTTTTCATGGCTTGGTAGGTTTTTATATAAAGTTCATTTGAAACTTTAGCGGAATTTGTGCACCACTAACTAAATGCAAGAAAAAGGCAGTCTTTCAATGGACGACAGTAGTAGAGAAGAGTTTTGAAATATTGAAGAAGGTGACTGGATGAAATAGGGAGTCTTTCAATGGACGACAGTAGTAGAGAAGAGTTTTGAAATATTGAAGAAGGTGACTGGATAGCCAGTACTAGCACTACCAAATTTCAATAAAGTGTTTCAAGTTGATTGTGATGCAAGTGGTTCAACAATTGGAGTAGTTTTAAGTCAATAAGGTAAATCTATAGGCCTTATTTAGTGAAAAATTAAATGAAGCTAAAATGAAGTACTTTGTTTATGATCAAGAATTTTATGCAATCATTCAAGCTTTCAAAGAAATGGGGGCACTACCTATTACCAAAGGATTTTGTGTTATATACTAATCATCAGGCCCTTCGATACATAAATTGTTAGGGTAAGTTGAACCAAAGACATTTGAAATAGGTGGAATTTTTGCGAAGCTACTCTTTTGTTTTGAAGCACAGATCTAAAAAATCAAATAAAGTTGTTGATGCATTGATTAGAGGGCAATAATGTTGAACATTATGTCTATTGAAGTGGTTGGTTTTCACAACATGAAGACTTTGTATGAAGATGACGTTGATTTTGCAGAGGTGTGGAAAAATTGTAAGGAACCATGGAGTATGGACATAACATCATATTGAACCTTCAACACTGGAATCTCACTCTGTATTTAGGCTTGAATGCAGAGATAGTCGTGGTCACCCAATCACGAGAGTGCTGGTGACACATAGCCAAAATTTTGGGCCAATCAATCCTGGGATTGGATTGGCACTTCAATATGAGATGTCATCTCGGGTCATAACATTATATTTGGATTTTCATATCCAAGAAGGATTCTTGTTCAAAAATAAAAAATTATGCATACCCAAAAGTTCTTTGAGAGAAAACCTCATTAGGGAGTTGCATAGTGGAGATTGGGGTGGTCATTTTGGAATGGACAAAACCAAAGCATTGGTTGAAGAAATTTATTTTTGGCCAAGTATTCGTAAGGAGATTAAGAAATTTGTTGAATGTTGTAGGGTTTGTCAGTTGGCCAAAGAAAGAAGCCAAAATACAGGTCTGTATACTCCTTTTACCAGAGAAACCTTGGGAAGAGGTAAGTATTGATTTGTTTTGGGTTTTACCTAGGACACAAAGAGGTAACGACTCGATCTTGGTTTTAGTTGTCAAATTATAAAACAATGTCTCATTTTATACCATGCAAGAAAACGATTGATGCTACTAATGTTGTATTATTGTTTTTCAAGGAGATTGTGAAGTTGCATGGATCACCTAGAAGTATCACTTCAAATAGGGACACTAGATTCTTAGGTCATTTTTGGAAGACCTTGTGGAAGAAGTTGGGTTCAAGGTTGCAGTTCAGTTTTGCATACCATCCCGAAACTTGATGGACAAACAAAAGTAAATAGAAATCTTGGTAATTTGTTGAGGTGTTTGGTAGGAAGAAATCCAGGATAGTGGGATTTGATTTTAGCAATAGTTGAGCTTGCTTATAACAATTTTCTTAATAGATCTATGGGAAGAACACCATTCTAGATTGTGTATGGCAGGTCTCCAAAAGGAGTGATTGATTTGCCTAAAATAGAACATCAAAAGAGTGCTGATGCTGAGATTTTTGCAGACTATATGAAGGATGTTCGTGAGTAGGCTCAAAAGCAGTTGCAATAGAGTAATAGCAGGTACAAAGCTACATTATATTTGAAGAGAAGGGAAAATATTTTTGAAGGAGATTTGGTGGTGCTAAATCTTAGGAAGGAGAGGTTTCCTAAGGGAACATATAGTAAGTACAGGAAGATTGGAGCTTGTAAAATCCTTATGAAAATATTTAACAATGCATATAAATTAGAGTTGCTCAATGATTTGATATTTCATGAGTGTTCAATATTGCAGATTTGTACCAGTGTCATGAGAATGTAGAAAATGGACATAAGGATGCCAGGGTCAGTAATTGGATGGCTCCTATTCTCATCAAGAAAGAGGAAGTTGAAGAAATTTTGGAAGAACGGGTTGGCAGGAAAACTAGAGGTAAGGAATATAAAGAATATTTGGTTAGATGGAAAGATAGAAGGCCTGGACGTGCAACATGGATTTCAAAGGGGGAACTTGGTCAACTTGGTTGGTCATCTTTATCCTTGGAAGATTTGTCATTCCTTTGAGCAAGATTGCTCAAATTTCTTTTTAACTAGGTAAGTTTGATGCAGGAGCATCCCCGGGGTTTTGGCAAACCTGTATCAACCAAAAACAACAAGTTCTTTTCAGATTTCTGGTTCAGTGAATTTCCTTTTTTTCAATTTATTGATTTTCAGCAGCGATAGGGGTCTAGTATTTAGATCAACACGCTCTAATATCTTTGGGTTTGGATTGGAAATTTTGGATATGATGTAAAGGACATCTTCCTCTACCTTACCACCAAATTTATATTGAGTGTAAGTTCTGCGCATACGTTTAGAACCAATGCACATGAGTTTAATGTTTTCTGCAGTAACATAGGTTTCGTGTTTTGACCAGTGCACCTTCAATTCTTTGAGTTGGAGTCTGAAATTTGGATATGTTGTAGAGGACACATTCTTCTACTTACCCACCAAATTTTATTAGAAAATATTGAGTTTAGGGGGTGCACCTAAGCCCTACACAAAACACGACATGAAAACTCAGATTTTCTTACTTGTGTTCATTTTTCCAATTTGACTTTGAATATTCAAACCCCAAAGATTGGGTTACATTTGGCACTTTGGGAGGAGATTAATGTTTTTTTTTAATCCAAGGAAAACTTATGAGATCCCCGACTCTTCCCGGAATATCTGGATGGAGCCTGGAGGAGGTGATTAATAACTATGTAAAGCAAATGTTTGGGTTACCTCAAAAAATGAAACAATTGGGAACCGAATAGTTATGGTCTCATAGTTTAAATATTTGGGAACTTCATGTAATTGGCTTCCTATAGTATTTGGTTAGTGTGTAAAATCCAGGAGCCCCGAGAGTTGGCTCTAAACTCTGCAGAATTAGTTTCTGTAACTTATGCCGAGTATTGAATTTCATTTGCTGTTGTGTGCTGTGGTGCTTTTGCTGTGTAATTCTGATCTGCAGGCCCCATGCTTGCCTCATCTTGCCATAACTATTATAGCCATTGGCGCATGGGCAGATAATTGAAGTACATAACAAAAAATAAAGTCTTCTCCAAAGGGCACTCCGGCAACAAGAAGTCAAAAATATTTAAGCACAGGGGCCACCAATCTTGGTGACCATCATCCTTAAGGCTTAGGTTTGGGCCAACCGACCATTTGATGTGACTTGTCAACATCTAAAGGCCCTCTTGCATCATTCTTCTCCTCAGGTGACTTGGCACTCTATCATTTAATGGCAGCTGTGGCATGTCATCATGCTGACCACGTGGCCAGCTTTTCCTTGGTTCCTGCTACACATGAAATTGCCTGCCTCATGGTGGTGGGGCTGATGTTGGTCTGAGCCATGGTTGAACATCTGAGAAGGCACTTATGACTGGGATCTGGACTGCTCAGTCGGTAAGCAGCTCATAGTACAGGGGTTCCCCACTCCAAATATTCCAACAGCTGGTGGAGATGCTGAAAGTCAAGCAAACATTTCTAAACTTGGGCCTGAATATGCATAGAAAGATTTACCATCACAGAAACTTTGTCATACCAAGAGAATGGTATGTCTTGCTCCTCATTTTTAAATTTTATTCTGTTACCAGTCTTCCAGAGATGGAAGAGAATGTATACTCTAAAATTTAAATACATGCCACTGAGGCAGGCTGCTGCAAAATCAATGAGCTTGATGGTGTGAGACTTGAGGAATGGCTGCTGTTAAAAATTAGAACAATAGTGGTTAATCAGCCCCCTTGGAATTAACTGGAAACCAGCCACGAAATGTGAAACAACTATTTTGTACGAGCTAAGCTACAGTGGTAACATGTATTCTTGCTGGATGTTTTGTAGGGTTTATCATATATTTTAGAATGCTCTCTTCCTAGATCAGCAATTTGACCATTGCATAGCTATTTTACAGCATGTCCAAAGTTTAACAAGACTATTTCATTCCCGAGCTATAGCTTTGCAGCAAAAGGGGTTGATAGAAAATAGAAGTACCCACATGATGTTTAAGGTATTTGTATGTTAAATTAAACTTTTGGAAATTGTGTGTGATAATGGTCACAAAACTTGTTTTCTTCATAGCTTTTTCTCTACTTAATCATCTGGAAGTGATGTCGTAGACTCATTTTCTGACACTATCTGAAAACTTTTCTGATCAAGAATGAAAAATGTGGTTGTAAAAGTTATATTTTCCTGTTAATATTGCAAAAGTAATAGCTACATGGACACTGACTATCACTGTTAATTCTACTGTGCTATTAATTCAGGGGGTTTCTGTTAGCATGCAATGTAAGCATTCATTCAAGCTTTCTCTGCTTTGTGTTAAACAATTCCATTGGGTTCTCTTAATTGGGATATGGAAACTTTCTGTTTGACCTCTCATATTTTCTTTTTTGTAGAGTCCATTTGGGTTTTCTTCACTTTATATGCCAAGCAGTCAATTTGTGTCATTACATAGTCTATATAGATCCCAATATCTTTGTTTCTAAACTTTTAATTTCTGCAACTATTGAATAACAAAATAATCTATTTGGGTGCTGCTAACTTTTTTCTGTTATATAGGAAGAAGAAAGAGCAGCACTGGAGCAGTTCAATATCTTCCAGCAATCTGCCCAGATATTGTTATTCGAGAGGCACGACCTGAGGATTACTGGGAAGTGGCGGAAACCCACTGCAGTTCCTTCTTTCCTGATCATGGCTTTCCAATGGATTTGGTTCTAAGAGCAGACAGGTTGGTGGCTATGTTTTCTGGGTTCTCCATACCTCGAGGTTGCAGAAAAAAATGTCTAGTTGCTAGCAATGGCAACTTTGAAGAAAATCATTCTGTTGAATCTGAGAGTTATGAAAATGTAGAGGCCGGATTGAAACTGCATCTGAATGATGGAAAGGTTTCTGGAATTTTGACAATAGATACAATAGCTGAATTTTTACCAAGAAGAGGACCACTCGGGAAAAGGAGGTGAGCCTCTAAGCCAAAACTATTTTTCCTAATATGAGAAGCATTAGCAGTATTAATATAATAAGTATGGGGAAATGGCCATTCACCAACTGAATATAAGAAACATCTGAAAAATGGCAAATTCTTAGTCCACTATGGTAAAATTAAAGCAAAATTGATCTGATAAGAGAAGCATTTCGAAGAATTTGATGGTAACCAATCAGGGAAATGCATTGGGAAAAGTTTAAACTTATGGGTAATCACTAAATGTTGGTAATCAATATATTCAGCATGAGAATCATCTAGAACGGTACATGTAAGGTGATTTAAGTGGAAAAACTTTTGTTCCTATTAAATCAAATTTAGAAGTATTTGGGAAAAATGAGATACAACAATGCTGTATGAGACATGCTTGGAAAGATTGGTGTGTAGTGTTGTTGTAAAGGCTGAATATGTTAGAAACAAATCATTATATTAATCATTTGGTAGACTATTAGTACAACATAGATTGGCACAGACAACTTTCAGAATCCACTTTAATTGCTGAAATATGTCCCTCTTGTTTTGCTCTAGGCTTCGGCAAATCCCTAAGTTGGGTCACTTGAATTAGAGAAACTGACTTGCTTCAAGGTCACAGAGTTAAAAAATGGTAAAAGGAAGACAAGGGAAGTGGAGAATGATAGATAAGATAACATGAGATCCCGGTGCTGAAATGCAAAGAAATTAATCGCTTTTAGCAGAACATGCTATTTTTTTTTTCATTTTTTCAGTCTAGAGTCAGTCACAGTCACTTAGGTATTGTAGCAGAGACCAAGCACTCACTTTAAAGCATTTGAATTTTTAATGATTTTTCAATGAGTGTGCTTGCTAGGGTTTTGACCTTTGAGTAAGTGCTCATTATTTTAACAGTTAATTGCTCAGTTTTAAATCCCTTAGGGAAGACAACTCTGTTTCCATCATCTATGTTCATGTTCTTTGGATTGCATCTGTATTTTTTTTGGAAATGCTGCTTATTTCTTTCCTTAAGCTAAGTAGCCATGCTATGAGGGGCATTTCTATGCTGTCAAAATCACCCAGGACTTGCACCTAACCTCAGTGTTAATAAAAGTTTGATCACCTTACAACTTGCCGCTAGACCACATACGGGCAGATTGCATTTGTATCAATATTGTTGTTGCCTGTTATCTGTGACAAATATCCTGTCTATGGGATACTTGTAAATTTTTTTATCCTGGATAGGAGCTCAGTTAAATTTACTTGGCTCAAATGTTTTCATTTTGACTTTCAAGGATGTTGCTGTGCTAACTAGCGCATCACATTTGACCTTCTGCAATCACACTTCCAAGTTACAAGTATGTAAAGTCAACTTCCTCTTGAGTACACTTTTGGTTGTGTACTAGATACTTGTCCAGTGACACTCAAATTTTTCTATTCTGTGATGGTTTGGTTTGATTTAATGATCTTTCGATGAGCTAATAATAACCTATACCAGACTTTCCAACATCTTCTGTGTGTGACTGGATCCATTGTTTGTTTCTGTGTAGAATAATTGCGCAACCTATATGCGTCATCTTAAGCTAGTATGTGATGAAGGTTGGTTATGTTTTGACTTAGTCATCTAAACCAACAAAGGTGGCTATGATAATAGTTTTATAATTTATCTATTCTAATCATTTTGCGTTCACTGTACTTTAAAAAAAAATCAGATGATCTACCGGGAACTTTCCAAAACATGTCTGTATAAGGCCTGATATAAGCCTTCGAATATATTTCTTATATAATCCGTGCAAACACCTTTAACCTCTATGTATACATTGAAATTAGATTCTTAAAATCCCATTTACCTAACAGTTAAATGCATGTACACACTTGAAATCCAAAATCAAAGTTTCTTTCATACGTATATGCTATATACATTTGGTCCCAAAAGACAGTCTCTTTTATACATCCAAGAGTTTTCACATGTTTTTAAATATATTTTGTACTGATCCCTAATGTATAGAATTTGTAGTTGCGCCTCATCTTGTCTGGAAGTAAATGTATCACAGTGGTTTGTGAATTAATAGGTTTAGCTACAACAATGAGGCACTAGCTAGAAACTCAATTGTTAGCTATTAAAAAATAGCAGGTAAAGTCAAACTCATGATTTGCTTTTCACTAATCAAGAGAGAGATTAGGAAGAAGCCAATTACGTGGTTTTTTTCTGCAGGACAGGTATTGCTTACATTTCCAACGTAGCTGTTCGTCAAAGAAGGCGGCGAAGAGGCGTCGCTCGAAGATTAGTCATAGAAGCAGAAGCTTTAGCAAAGAGTTGGGGCTGCCGCTCCATTGCTTTGCATTGCGATGTTAACAATGAAGCAGCAGTGGCATTATACAAGAGCCAGGGCTTCAGATGCGTTAAGGTTCCTGAAGGAGCCAAGTGGCCTCACCCAAAGACAGTACCGGGTTCTACATTCCACTTCATGATGAAACTCCTCTAGGCACAATATTCTTGACTTTGATCTTATTGATCGGCCCTTAACTTCTCTCTTTCATGCGTCGAAGATCAGCATGCTAATTAAGATATCTCTACCATTGCTGCTGCAATTTGATAGTGACAGCAGGCTTATGTATACTTTGTACAGACGACATGAAATTAGGGCATTTCACTTGAACATAAAGTCGACAGCCATGCTACTGATTGTTTCCAGCTTCCACTCCCTAATGTTTATTGAACTGGTCTTTGAGACAACAGATCTAAGCGGTCTCTATATTGTCTTTTTGTAAAGCCTTATTGCTAGCATTCATAAAAGAATGGTAACTGCAATGAGGATCATCCCCTATAGGGAAGTGTAAGCAGGGTTGTCCGGAAGATACAAAGAAAACTGTACTGTACCCTATTCGCATGTATGAAAAAATATATCATATTTAGAATGCCGAGAATGCTTGCCCAGTTAAGGCTGATGCTGCGGCCTTAATTGGATTTATGGATTTCAACACTCTGTGTATAGCTTTAATTCTATGTTTGCCTATTTAACCTTGTTAATGTTGGCAAGTTGTTGGTTGGGGTTGGGTTTTTCTCCATGACAAATTTATGGAACCTGCAAAGAATAGGAGGTTTCTGCGTGGTTTTTTTTCCATTATGGAGCTCCAGTTTGTGGAATGGATTTAATTGATACAAATTTTCGGTATGATGGATTATCAATATGATCATTTTAGCTTCTGTGGTTTCATATGATCATTTTAGCTTCTGTGGTTTCAGTAGTTTTATAGTTGCCTGGACACTTATATTGAATTATGTTTAAAGTCTGAGAAATAATGGGCAGAAAAGAATGATCATTACCCTATATGAAGTTTCGTCGTGAGTCTTTTTTGGTTGATCCAGGTGCAACCAATCACAGAGGCGTTTAGAAAACTCTAACAACTGTTAACAACATCAAATTGAAATCTCCCATTGTTAGAAAAAAGTTGTGAACTGTTAACAACATAAATTGAGAATTTCCGTTTGCTTGAAAAAGTTTGCAAAAGAATGCACAACATTATGAATTGTCAGAACTGTCAGTGTTAGAAGCTTACAGCTACTGCGACAGTAGTGGCTACCTTATATTGCTTTTCTGCTTGACCATTATTCTAATGCTCTGTTGGGACTCTTTTCAGGATGCACTGAATCCATCTTGATTGGATAGTAGGTATTTATCTGGCCTGTTGAAGAAAAGGAGACTGTATATACAGAATGCCTCTTTTCTCAAGGATACATTTGTTAAAAAATGGGAGGACTTGTCAGAACTTTGGATAGAATGATGGTTGGCTAAGGACTATATTTTAAACATGGCCGAACCCGCCCCCACAGAGAGGTTTCTTGGCCTTTACCTTAGCCCTAGAGCATTGCAGGATTGAGTAAGCACACATGGGAAAAGGGGATGCTCCTACACCCTTGATGGCTAGTTTTCGACCACATCCTTTCTCTGAAAAATACAGGGAGAGATTATAATCCTTTATATATTAACTTGATTAAGACATTGATGGTAAACTTGCCATACAAGCATGTACATTAGGACACAACATACGTGAATCATGCAAGCAAGTAATGTGTGTTCAAAGACACTTGTATGGATGCATGCCACTTAAATAATTCAGGGTAAAATTCAAAGTGAAAAGCTTTGATATTGTTTATATATATATATATATTTGAGTTTTACTCTGAATTACTTAAGTGGCATGTATCTATACAAGTGTGTATATATATATCAAAGTTTTTTTTTCTTCGAATTTTACTAATTAGCATCGATTTTATGGGGAAACTTAAGGGATGCTTTCCCACATCTGTAAATGGTATCCTTAGTAAACCCAATGGTATCCTTAGTAAACCCATCGGCCTGAAATAGTGTGCATTGCCTAGGGAGATTTGAACTAGCAATTTGTTGGCACATAAACAGCCAAATGTCCAACAACATTAACGATGACAAGTTGAGCTAATCCCTTGGGCTAACAAAATTGAAAGACATGGGGGTGGGATTTGATCCACTTATATGTGCATGGGTCATAAGATCATTTTAATATAAGCTCTCTGGGTGCAACGACATATACAACCACTACCTCGAGGTGACCCCATGGCTCCAGGAAAAGCCCTCGTAAAAAACTCCTCTCCTCACTAAAGAATCCAAGCCTTATATATATATATATATATATATAGACAAGATGTTTCTTATCATGATGCAACAAGCAAAGCCTTCCCCCATTTATGAATATTACAATGAAGTGTGGTTGACATACAACACTCGAGGAAGATCCCTTTGGTTACGAAGTCACTAATGGGGGGTATATATTACACTAAAGTCACTCTAGAGTCACAAGTGAGCACAACCACTTGAAACAAATTGCTTGCCTTGGCGAGATGGCCCACAAAGGGTGAAACATGTTGGTGGGGGATTTAAGACTTGGTGGAGGGGTTACCACCTATCACACTTAACCATTGAATCAAGACTTGATTGATTTTTTCTTATAAAATGCTTCCTTTTACCTATCACTAAAGAGTCAAAGCCTTATATATATATATATATAGACAAGATGTTTCTTATCATGATGCAACAAGCAAAACCTTCCCCCATTTATGAATATTACAATGAAGTGTGGTTGACATACAACACTCGAGGAAGATCCCTTTGGTTACAAAGTCACTAATGTGGGGTATCTATAACACTAAAGTCACTCTAGAGTCGCAAGTGAGCACAACCACTTGAAACAAATTGCTTGCTTGGGTGAGATGGCCCACAAAGGGTGAAACATGTTGGTGGGGGATTTAAGACTTGGTGGAGGGGTTACCACCTATCACACTTAACCATTGAATCAAGACTTGATTGATTTTTTCTTATAAAATGCTTCCTTTTATTATTAATAAGGTAAAAACATGTAAATAGAGGGCATTTTATACCAAAAAAGTTGGTCACTAAAGCAACATCCACATGTTGAGTGTCCTATCTTAAACACAATTGCCTTAGCTCAAAAAATCAAAACTATCCCAAGGGCTTATGATCCATACATTCATAGAGATTAAACATATTAAGTCTATCCAACTAACATACTTAAAGAAATTAACAATGAACAAAGAGCATTGCCACGATGCAATGAGAATCATGCCTGCATTGGGCAAAGGGTCATCGTGTTCCTTAGGGGGTGGTCCCTTATAATCTTGAATAGACTCCATGTTTGTGACAAAGGGATCCCACCCATCATTCTCGTAAGTAAGCTTAGGTTATTTTTTCAACTTCACAAATGACTAGAGCTAGTTGAGGAGACTTGTCATCTTGGGGTGGCAAAGGGGGTTGGATGTGGCACCTCAAAACATGCTCTCTTCTTTTGCACATTACTCAGCTTGCATGGTGTTGTGCCCTATTCTCAGAGTGTCAACATCACATGGAACATGTAAGGGATTGAGTAAGAGGCTCACTACTCATGGCACAAGGGGCGCTCCCTCAAAACTCCAATAGTTGGTGTAGGTGTGTCATCTCCATTTTAATCATGTTAACCTAAACAATGGTCTACAGGTAAAGTTCTGCACAGATCCAAGAAGTGCCATACTTGGTAAAGTATTTTTCACATTGTAATTTTTGAAATAGAGCTTTGTGCCTTCTTTTCCATATATGGAACAAATCTCTATTCTAATGAGATGCATCATTGTATTGATCTAACAACCCATGGAGTCTATCCCCTAATAATGTGTCTTTCCATGAAATAACAATAGGGAGGATCTAATTAGATAATTTGAATGGTCAATCCCAACTAAACTTAGCATAGACACAGAACCAAAATAGGGCATTTAAGGATTCAATTTTCCACATATCAAACATTTGCCTTGAGGCACATTTGTAGAGTTGACAATGTTAAGCTCATGGCAAGGTTATCAAGAATTAACGACCAAGCAAAAATGGCTTTCTTAGGATATACATTCGGATTCCACATAATTTAAACCCTAAAGTGCCATGGCTTTTTTTTGGACTTGGGTTTCCACAATTTGTTTAACATGACATCAAGCATTGGCTTTTGACAAAGCTATGTATATCCATTTGTTGCCCTATATTTCTTGAAGGTGAATTTTTTTCCATCCACAGTGCTTCCACCATGTAGTGGGAGCTTAGAGGCCCAATGCAACAATAAGAGAGTCATGGATCGGCTCCTTAATGTGATCCAATACCAACATATCAAGATTGGCTAGGTAAAATTTAACTCTTGCTATTACAATTAGCCCCTAACTTGCGTGTTAAGGACATTTGTTATCTTATTGACGACTCTTCTGAAAAATGAGAGTGATGAGAACCATGTAATCTTAACAAGAACCTTGTCATTATAGGCTAAGATAGGGACCACCACATGGACTCCAATTATTGGAAGACAAACCAGATCTAAGAGAATCTTTTTTTAGACAAGATGAGGATTGACTACCTCCCATGCTTTACATATACTTTGGGCCACAAAGTTGCCCTTGATCTTGATCTACACTAGAGTAGTGATAAGTCTTTGTACTTTAAGGTTTTTAGGGACCTAACCTCTCACGTAGGTAGAATAATATATTTCCATGTAATAAAGGTCAATATTAATAAGGCCTAGCAACAAGGAAGAATAAGTCAAATGTAAGAAGACCTAATAGAAGTTTCCGCTTCTAGAAGGATCTTTCTCTAGATTGTTCTTTTGATAGACATATTTAGTATAAATAGGAGTAGAGGGTATGAGAAGTTTTGTCTTGGATATTATTGTAATAGAGCTCTGCTCTGCTGGAGGTTTCCCCCTCGAAGAGGCAAGT
This sequence comes from Picea mariana, assembly GCA_032191745.1. Classification (NCBI taxonomy): domain Eukaryota; kingdom Viridiplantae; phylum Streptophyta; class Pinopsida; order Pinales; family Pinaceae; genus Picea; species Picea mariana. Next base: position 507,395 of record JASDQU010102788.1, read on the forward strand.
GAACATTGCTCTCAGTAATCAAAGTGCTCTTTCTGGTGTTATTCTGGTATTATTTTGGTATTATTGTGGTGTTGTTCTGGTTATATTGTTGTTTATCTACCATTGCTAGCTAATTATTTATGTTCTGCATACTATTTTATATCTGGAATATTACAAGTGGTATCATAGCACCTTCCTCGGCAAAAAATTGTGGGTTAAATTTTTTTTTCAAGGTAGAGACGTATTCCGACGTCTTTAAGCTATACAAAGATCTGTCGTTACACGCATAAACCCACGGTCAGAGATTCATACACGTAGGAAATACAAGTGGTACTTAAGTGCAGATCTGTTGGTCACCCTTATAATCCCTGTTGGTACCCCTTCGAGTGATAGCGCATCAGAAAACACTTGTATACATATCGACCTAAATCTCATGAAGCCCTCCATAGATAAACCGACCGGTTTCTTGACTGCTATAGTGCCACCGAGAACAACACTCGGGAAGATACTCTCTAGTACATGGGTAGTTGGGTAGTATGGCTAAGGGCACGGTCTAGCCTCCTTAGTTGGTGCCCTGAGATATTGTGCCAAGTACCACTGTTGGACCTCGCACGTATATCAGAGAGCTATAGCACATGGAAAACCTTTGTCTGTAGAA
>JASDQU010102788.1:508061-528830 GCA_032191745.1 Picea mariana
ACAAAAAAAAAAAGAAAAGAAAAAAGCCAGACAAGATCTATTGCTGCGCAACTGTGTTCGAGTTGCCAAATCACTACACATTTATTCCTGATTAAGCATTTGGGCATTTCATCACTGCAGTATTCTTCAGACCGGAGTATAACTCCGCAAGTGTAAAAAAAAGAGTCTGGATTTTGTTGCACCATTATTTGAGACCTATTCCATTGGATTTATCTCTTCGTCCTTATCACATTCATACCTATCATTTTTCAGCAAATTTTTTGACCCCACCCACCCCTTTTTGGTTCCCTTGTCATCATGGCCCATACCCATAGCCAAGAATTGGAATCTTGCTTCAATACCTTGCAATCTAATTTCACAGAGACCCAACAAGAAGTGAGACAACTTAGTGCCAATATTGCCACCATCAATAAAAACATGCATTCCTCCATCGCCGCCTCAATCGAGGAACTCAAAGAAGACCTCAAACAAGACATTACTAACTAGCTTGAATCTGTCGCTTCGATGATTTGCACCATGCTGCATATCCTTGCAGATCCCCCGTTATCTGACCCACCTTTGCATACTGAAGCTGAAACTTCCTCTCATTCCCATAATTTTCAGCCCCATCACTTTCAGCGTGACCTATGCCTTCCGCGTGTGAATGTGACCAAATTTGATGGCTCAGATCCCATTGGTTGGGTAACTCAAATGGAACATTATTTCTCTTTGTATGACATTACAGATGACTTGGCCAAACTATGGTATGGTGTTCTCCATCTAGATCAAGAACGTTGGTGTTATCACATAAAGTTGTCAAGGGCCGCAGGCCGCAACCATGAGCGCAAAGCACAACACTCAGAGTGACTCATTCCGGGCCCAAAATCAATGGTCGAAGCTCGAAATAGATCTGTACCGTTCAATTATCTAGAATTCCACACGTCATCATATCCTCAGCTCTAAAGGTTTTGCTTAGAGGGAAATGTGGTTTGAGAATTGAAATTCCCGAAGGCTGATTCACGAAGTAGATCTTAGCCGTTGATTCGAAGAGGGAAGATTCGATCCATCAATCTAAAGCGCCATAGCTGGACCGTTGATTAGGAAGCCTCATCTCAGATCACAAGATCAACGATCACACTCCATTGCGGGGTTGGAAGGTGCACACGTTTTAAAATTTTAAGGGCGGGCCGCAATCAGAACTGTGGTTTTTGGAAAGGGACACGTGGTGGTTCATGGTGAATTGCGGGGACAAAAGTGGTTTGCTTTCAGACCACCCTTGGTAGCACTCGCAATCGCACAATTGTGTAGGGTCATGGCCCTTGTAACATCCTTCTCTGGTGCTTTGAGAAAAATTATTCTTTGAGGACACTTGCTCGCAAGTGATCCAGACTATTATGATATTAAAACATTTGTCCTTGATTAGGATGCGTTATGGTAGATGACATGATGTTTTACTGCTTTGACATAGACATGTGCTATTGACTCGGTTTTACTGAGTGTGCAGGGTTTGGACCTTGAGGATGCAGAGGCATCGACAGAACCCCTTGGACTCTGGATCGAGTCAGGGAGTGTGCTATTGGGGTTTGATTGTTTTACTGTGATTTTAGTACATTTGATTAGATGATATGATGTGGACATGTTCTGACATGATTGTTGATGATGCAGGCTGACGATAGCTTGCCGACCAGACTCACATATGGAGTAAAGGGGTCACACACGACTACCAAAGAAGTTGAGGGAGAGGTGTGGATAGCAGCCCTGCCACAACCTACTAGCACTCCCGCCGTGGCTCGAACTGTAGGTTAACGATTACCTAGTTCGAGAGGACCCACGATGCCGTGAGGGCAGACTGTGACAGTCGCTCACGATGATTCTAACGGGTGCATAATAAGGCGGGGGCCTTATTCCTCAGAATCCCTTAGTCTTCCACAAGTTCACATGGCGGACTATTGACTCCAGGGGTTATTGATGTCTACCAATCAGTCAAGAGGCGAGTGGCACCCTTGGAGCACGTGGTGCATCCTGAAGGGCACGTCACGCAAAAGAAACACAAGAGACGAGTGGCACCCTTGGAGCATGTGGTGCATCCTGAAGGGCACGTCGCGCAAAAGAAACAAAAGAGACGAGTGGCACCCTTGGAGCATGCAGTGCGTCCTGAAGGGCACGTCGCGTTGATGATGATAGAGGGAGGAACCTGGATGGCCCTAAGACAAACAACACTTTAAGAAATTTTAAAACAACTTCCCTAATTAATTGTCGCCCAGTTCAGAATCTAAGTTCTAAGACTAAAACTTCTCTAGGGGTAAAATTTTGTCTACCCTTAAGAAAATTTACCTTATAAAAATAAAATAATAAAATTTAAACTAAAAACCACTTAAGTAATAGTTTTGGTTTTCATAAAATTTTGGGGGTAAAATGAAGAGAGTAAGAATTTAATTAAAAAAAAAAGTGGATATAAAATGTCAAGAAGAAATTAATTTATTTTAACTTTTGATAGTTTAAAAAGATACTGAATTAATAATAAAAGTAAAAGAGGGAAATATAAAATTTAGGAAACTGGGGAATAAGGCAACATAAAAAGGGAAAGAGGGAAACTCATGGTAAAAAACGGGAACCAACTTAGGAAAGAATCGACATTTAAGAAACTTCTAATTTTGAACTAAATTAGCAACTTCATTTTAGGGAAAGTATTTAAAACCTGTAAGGGAATCTAAGTGACACCTAGGAGTAAATTTAGGAGTAACTCTAGGTGGGTGAGGGAAATGAGACAATTATTAATTTAAAGAAAATAATTATTGGAGGAAAGTGGGGGATGGACGACACTTGTACAAAAGAGAATTATTAGAAGATTTTTAATAAAACTTAAATTAAATGAGATTTAGGGAAAGTTTGGAAGTTCTAAAATTCTATAAAAGAGAAGGAGGAGGAGGAAGTAGGGGATCGGTGGTTAGCTTAACGTTACGTTGCCGTAATTGTGACTTGATTGATTACTTGTGAGGAGTTGGGATTTCCCAGCTCCGAGAGGAGTGGTAGCTTTGCCTTGCGAGGCGAGTTGGGAGCTAGACGTACCATCTAGTTAGTGTGTGGTCTCTTTGCGGCTCGGGGGGCTAAGGGGGAAGCAGAGTACCCCTAGCGTTGGCTGGGATGTACTGGTGAGGTCTCGATGGTCGGCAAGAGCAGGAGCGGCAAGGAGAGCACATACGTCATTCGAGGCAGGCGATAAGGCAATGGTATGCTTTTCATTTGTAGAGTAGAATGCATTAAGATTTATGCTAGGATCTGAAATTGATTGTAAATGTTTTAGGTTATCTTGTTTTCTTGATGGTCTCTGTGCTTAATGCGCTCCTTGTGATTCCACCCTGTGTTTTACTCACCTCTCAACTACAGATTTAACAGCCTCGCATTAGGAATTTATCACTGAAATTAAGTGTATTGGTGTGATTATTTTGTGTTGTATTTGTGTCCGGTTGCACCGGAAACTCGTTCTTCTACCATACTTGATTTTTATGACGGACTTTATTTGTCCGAATCGATTATTGAAGTTACATGTTGGAATTGATTCCTGAATTTATATGTCTAAATTTTGACTGGAGTTGCATGTCGAAAATGCATTTTTAAGTTTAGAAACTATGTAATGTAATTTTTGTGTAATGAATTTTTATATTAGGAATGATGTAAGGTAATTTATGTATTGAAATTTTGTTTAAAATTGACTATAATCCGTCTTCTGTTTAGAAATTACAGGCCTGACTTTGATCGAATTTACACGCTGGAATGCATTTAGGTTAGAATTTACATGTCTGAAAGTTGGACCGAATTTACGCATCAGATGAAGAAGGCGAGTTTTACGTTTGGCATTGAAGCTTACTTCTTACCGTGAAAGTATTGTAACTCGTTTTAGAGCTGAACCGAAACTGTTTAAACTACATATTTTTACGCCCCTGCAAACTGTTGGAACCCGCGTCCGTTCGCCTCTACTATCCACTTAAAAACCCTTCTAAAGTCTGCCTTTGCAAACTGTATTAAAGACGCCCATTCTCGCTCCTGCAACTGTGGTTAAAAACATGAAAAATTCTCCTCTGCAACTGTTTTAAGATCGCCTAACTTCGCCCCTTCAAACGGTGTAAAAGTCATGTAACTTTAGCCCTACTTACGGATCTTGATGACAACACTGGTATAGATATATTTCAGGGTTGTACAAGGACGCGGTATAACCTCAGGCAGTGCGTTATTACTGTGTGTTAGTCATTACTGTGTGTTTGCGTAGACATCCTGGGACAAGCGTTTGTGTTTGGCCGTGACCTTCCGTTATAAAAACAATCCTTAGAGCGAATCCCAGACATCTTTTGCACTGATAAGAAGCGAACTCAACTCAGATGTGATAGATATTGCAACAGCGAGTTTAAAACCTGGGCAGGTCAACGGTTTTGTATTTCAATGCCCCCTTTTTTTTAATTCATACTTCATTGGTGATTTTACATTTTAGTGCTAATGGCTGTCTGTTCGGTGAAACAGTTCCTATAATTTGGGTTCCGTCAGACTCGGGTATGGCAATTTCGTGGTGAAACTGATTCGGTAGATTTCGTTCTGGTAGAGTTGATTTTTGGATTTTTCGTGGTGTATGGATTCTTTTAAATTTCCGCTCTGGCATTCCGTTCTGGTGAATTCGTTTCCCTTACACGAATTTACCACTTGCCTCACATGCTGCGTGGTTGATGGAGGAGAAAACGGGTTACTGTTTACCCTTCTAACACATAGCCTTACCCGCCGGTTCGTACAACAATGATGTTGTTTACATAGGCTGGTCCTCGCTGATCTAATGGCTGTTTCGTTGTTTGCCTCTTGATAGGTTGTGAGTTCGAGTAGCCACAAGAGAAAGAATGATAAAAAAAATTCATCGTTGTACAATTGTTACTCATCATATGACTTTATGGTATCACAACACACTTTATAAATAAAGGTGAGCAACTTGTTTACTACAACACCTCTACGATTATACATTGGAGACCTATGCCAAGACAAACTAAATGCTTTTTACCTTTAAATAAGGAAGCCTTTTTGATGACTTCATAATCCTTAAGAATGGAATTTAAGTTAGCCTTGGAGTTTAATTACCCTAAACCTTAGTCTTGCATCTAATCCCAACTAGATAGACCCTCTTAGATGCACTCTTGGTAGATGGAATAATCATGTTCCGCTTTGTTAGCACTTGCTCAAGGTTCTCAAGAGTTGAGTTTTAGTGATCGTAGGATTTAGGATAACTTTAAGTTGTGTGTTTATATTTGATGATTCGATCTTTATTAGGATACTTAATTAAAGGTGAAAAATTTATATAAGAGTTAAGTGATTTAATTATTAAGGATTGTACGCATGGAATGTTAATAATAACCATCTCTTAAGGGTTTGTAGTTCAAAGAAAATGGTGACTTTAGTGATAGATTACTACCTTGCAAAGATTGATAGCACTTTATAACCCACAAATAATGTACATACTTCTTATATCTACGTCAACCTGTGACGTCTCCTTATTGCTTCATGAATGGTATTATTAGTTTCATATAATGGAGGCATAATGTAGAATGTTGTTATATTTTTGTATAATTAAGATAATGGAGTTTCTTACGGGTTCACATAATGAACTTATGCTTATGACTTCTCTTTACACATTCCTAGAAGTTTTTTCTTAAAACAAGACGTATAGTTAAGCTGCATAAGATAAAAAATATGATTACCTCTCTTGAATTATAGTTCTTTATGAGATGAATTTTTACTCATTTACGCTCATTAATGACTTAGCATGTTTAGTTGGGTCTGTTTGCGTCGGGCGGGATGTAGACACCTCCATGTTCCTCAGAATAGTCGCCAGCCCTGAGACCTTAAATGGTTAAAATTGATGGGAACCTAGGCTTGAGTGTTGCTTATGTGTCTTGGAGGTCCTAACCATTGCAGGGTAGGATGGGCGGGTAGTCAGTCTTTTTATAGTCGATTGATTGTCGTTTAATGCTTGCAGATACTTGATGTGCGTCTTAGGTCGTCATGTTGTGTTGTCGTTGTATGCGTCTTGTTCGTCGTCAAGTGGCGACGCAGAGTCGAATGTGTTTATTACCCTTGTACACACGCGCACACACACAATATATATATATATATATATATATATATATATATATATATATATATATAAAATAAAAAAATTTGCACTTATTATAAGAGGTTTGTCGGCGTAACGAGGAGGTTCGTTACAGTGCTAGGTTACATTGAGGATGGAGCGATGGAGAGGAGCTGCGCCAAAGGCCGAAAGCACCTCGCTCCACATCACCCCTGCGCATACGCTATCAGGCTGCCACCTGCAAATCTCACATTGGTCACCGACAAAGACCAATCATGGCCTCGAGGCGTTAGGATGGACTCATAGAAGTCATTGGCACCCTCTGAGAACAATTATGGGTGTCAGTCCCAGTCCTAATCCCAATGAAGACAATTATTGAAGATTGTGGGCAGCAGTTGAGACCTCGCCTCATCCCATAAATGGAAAAGGTTACAAAGAACAGCCATGAAGTCACACTTACGATCCAAAGCTTTCTTATGGGCATTTTTTTCTGCAAAGCACATAACTATGCCTGGATCGCGTCTGACATAATGAGGTCTACACAACCTGACAGAGCGGGCGCCGACTGAAGGCTTTGAAGGCAGTGATCTGATCACATTCCTGGTGGTTACATCATTTTAGTACATATAGGCAGTTTTGATATTTTGTTAAGGTTGATGGTTGAGCTAGGCTCCCTTATTGTAATATTTTGATGAAGAACATTGGTTCTTTGGTTATGTATTTGTTTTTGAGACATCTTGGTTAATCTAAGTCAACTTTCTTGCTCCATCTTATTTGCCTCTGATACTAAGAGAGTTCATGATTGACTGATTCACATGGATTGTTATGACTGTATTATGATGAATGTTGTATTATAGTGTTGTAATAATTTCTTTCAGTTTCTTTGACATTTGAATTCAAGAGGATCTTGTGTTTAAGTTTTTTCCTCCTTAGGCTGCGGGAAGACCTGATGACCAAAGCAGACCTCTACACTCTTTCACCAAAGTCTTCCTCCCATTCACCTTTACTCCAACTTACTCACTGAAGTTGATACAAGACCTCAATTGCTTGTGCATGCCAACCCATATTTTCTGAGTTAGAACGTTATTATCTCGAGTCTTATCCATTTGACCCCCTTAAAACTCATTTACATTTACTGTATAAACTGATGGGTACCAGACTTATCCTCATTACAGTCTGAGGGTGATTCCTAGTGCTAACATAAATGGTGCCGTTGCCGGGGACGGATTTGAGCAGATTGAAGAGCTCTCTGGGAAGAACAACGTAGATCCAACTCTTGATGGTAGACAAGAGAGGGATACAAAAAATTGACTGTAATCATCTACCTGGCGACTCCACAATCAGAGACTCCACTGGGGAAGATCCTATTGACAAAAAGATGAAGGGAATGACTAGGTATCAACTTATGAGCTTTCTGCATGAACTTTTGTTATTCTTTATCAGCTCATTTTTGTTTTTCCCTTCACATATAAAGAGGATCATATTTTACTTTGTTTATTCGGTTGATCACCAACCTTCCTTTATATATCCATCCTTGGAGGAAGAAGCCATCCTTTTTGCCTGTGTTGTAGATGCTGATCCTATATCCTCAACTCAACCTATTCATAAGGATAAACTTCATACTGAGATCCCTCCTGGATTCAATCACCCTTGCATCCCCGAGGAGGTTGAAACTGATCCACAGCCTCCTCAAATCTCATCACATCCTGTTGTTACTGTTGATCCTTGCCATCAGTGTGTTAAGCCTCATATTAAGCCAACTAGTTTTCAAACTAGAATCATAGACATGCTGTTTAAACCTTTAAAGCTTCCATATCATCTTCATCCTTATCCTCCTGATTTCTTTAAATATCTTCCTCATTTTTTTTGTGGAAGATCATGTTACAACTGAGAGGCATGTGGAGGCCTTTGAGAACTTTGTTGGTCAATTTGAGATTGCTCATGATGATGTTGCCATGAGATTGTTATCAAATTCGTTGTTTGGAGATGCTGTTGTGTGGTTTAAATGTTTGGGAGCTAACTCCATTGGTTCTTGGGTTGAATTATGCAATGCATTTTTGAAGTGGTGGGGTGAGAACAAGTCCCTTGATCAGTACTGAGATGATTTTAATGCCTTGAGGAGAGGGGAAGATGAAGCCTTGGCCGTTTTCAACATGAGGTTTTACCGTGTGTAACATAATATGCCTGTAGAGATCAGACCCACAGAGACTGCTGCCATGGCGTACTATGTCATGGCTCAACATCCAGAGCTTGTCCATCACCCGAGAGAAAGGAAATCAACATCTTTATCTCAGTTATTCATGGATGTTGAGGAAGTGGAGGAGAACCTCCAAGCTTGTGGCAGGATTCAAAGTCAGTATCATCTTAACTCTGAGCGTAAGACAATTTTTTCTTGCTGTCCATATGAAGGAAAAGATGTGGATGATTTTGTCTTCAAAGCATGTATCAATGAATAACCCTGTATTGATAGAAATCATGTGTATGAATAGCTAGGAGCAACATTTATGACTGTTCTTGAAATAAACATTTTTAACAGTTATTTTTCTGATAAAATTACTGATTTAAAGGCTGATCATAGATATGAAAGACAACCCTTTTTGATGAATATCCTAGTGATGATGAGCAACAAGCTTATCTTGTATTTGATCAGTATGAAGATAGTAAGGATGACGCAGAGGTTGGCCTTGTCATAGAAGACATAAAATTTGACCAAGAGCAACCCTTAGTTGAGGCACATGAAGAGGTCATTTATACACAGCCTGAACTAAATCCACAGTGATCAGTGGATCAACAACCACCTATGTCCATCCTTCTTCCACTTGTACCTACAGTTCACAATAAGCAGCTTTTGGACCCACATATGCCTGTGGCTGTCTTTCAATTAAGTGTGCCTATAGGGGACATCAAGCAAGCTGTGAACAACTTTGAAAAAGTGAAGGTAACTTTTCATAAGTTAATCATGCGTTGCCTTCAGTTTCATGACCCTGTCGATGAGTACATAAAGTTACACTTTTCAAATGCTTTGGAGCATACAGGCTTGATCTTTTTATCAACATTTGAAGGTAATATGGGTGATCATAAGAATGAAATCAGTCAACTGTCACACTTTCCTTGTCCTTTATGGATCATTTGTAGTGAAGCGAAGGATTCAATTATCAAACAGCTTGAAAGGCTATGGTGGAAGTTTTCTTTCACCTAGCATTTTGTAAAAGTCAGTTAACTTAGGTTTTGTACATAAATAAGCTCCCTTAGGAGCAAGTGTGTTTGCTTTCATTTTTAGAATAGTGTATGTGTCGGCCTATTTTCTTCAGTGTCATGTTTCAGAGCATGACTCCATAGCCCAACAACTAAGGCACTGGAACTACTTGTTCTTGGTAGCTCGCAGGGAGCATGCTATCCCCTATAGAGCCAAATGTTATCACATAAAGTTGTCAAGGGCCGCATGCCGCAACCATGAGCGCAAAGCACAACACTCAGAGTGACTCATTCCAGACCCGAAATCAATGTCCGAAGCCCGAAATAGATCTGGACCATTCAATTATCCAGAATTCCACGCGCCATCAGATCCTCAGCTCCAGAGGTTTTGCTTAGAGGGAAATGTGGTTTGAGAATTGAAATTCCCGAAGGCCGATTTGTGAAGTAGATATCAGTCGTTGATTCGAAGAGGGAAGATCTGATCCGTCCATATAAAGCATGAGAGCTGGGCCGTTGATCAGGAAGCCTCATCTCAGATCACAAGATCAACGATCACACTCCATTACGGGGTTGGAGGGTGCGCACGTTTTAAAATTTTAAGGGCGGGCCACAATCGGAACCGTGGTTTTTGGAAAGGGACGCATGGCGGTTCATGGTGAATTGCGGGGACAAAAGCGGTTTGCTTTCAAACCACCCTTGGTAGCACCCGTAATCGCGCAATTGCGTAGGGTCATGGCCATAAGTCACATTGAGGATGGAGCGATGGAGAGGAGTTGCGCCAAAGGTCGAAATCACCTCGCTCCACATCACCCCTGTGCATACGCTATCAGAATGCCACCTTCAAAGCTCACATTGGTCACAGACAAAGACCATTCATGGCCTCAAGGCGTCAGGATGGACTTGCAGAAGTCATTAGCACCGTCTGAGAACAATTATGGGTGTCAAGCCCAGTCCTAATCCCAATGAAGACAGTTATTGAATATTGTGGGCAACAGTTGAGACCTCACCTCATCCCATAAATGGAAAATGTTGCAGAGAGCAGGCATGAAGGCACACTTACGATCCAAAGCTTCCTTATGGGTAATTTTTCCTGTAAAGCACATAACTATGCCTGGCTCGCGTCTGACATAATGAGGTCTGAACAACCTGACAGAGTGGGCACTGACTGAAGGCTTTGAAGGCAGTGATCTGATCACATTCCTGGTAGTTGCAACATTTTAGTATATATAGGCAGTTTTGATATTTTGTTAAGGTCGATGGTTGAGCTATGCTCCCTTATTGTAATATTTTGATGAAGAACACTGGTTCTCTGGTTATGTATTTGTTTTTGAGACATCTTGGTTAATCTAAGTCATCTTTCTTGCTCCATATTATTTGACTCTGATATTGAGAGAGTTCATGATTGACTGATTCACATGGATTGTTATGACTGTATTATGATGAATGTTGTATTATAGTGTTGTTATAATTTTTTTTCAGTTTATTTGAAATTTGAATTCAAGAGGATCTTGTGTTTGAGTTTTTTCCTCCTTAGGCTGCTGGAAGACCTGATGTCCATCACAGACCTCTACACTTTCTCACCAAAGTCTTCCTCCCATTCACTTTTACTCCAACTTACTGACTGAACTTGATACAAGACCACAATTGCTTGTGCATGCCAGCCCAGATTTTTTGAGTTAGAACATTATTATCTCGAGTCTTATCCATTTGACCCCCTTAAAACTCATTTACATTTACTGTATAAACTGATGGGTAGTGGGCTTATCCTCATTACAGTCTGAGGGTGATTCCTAGTGCTAACAGTTGGAAATGGTGGCAATGGAGAAAAACCGTCCGTCAAGGGTATGTTGCTTGGACACACTTTGTGGCAGAGCTTTATGAATTTTTTGACACTGACACCAACCATTTAGGACGTTTAACAAAGTTGAAACAATCTGGCACAGTGGAAGACTTTATAACTACTTTTGAGCGATTGACTTTTTGTACAGAGGGCATGTCTGATGCTTTTTTCCGAGAATGTTTTATCAGTGGTCTCAAGGATGATATTCGTTCCCATGTCTTCATGGCTCAGCCTCAGAGTTGGGTGGAGGCTACTAAAAGAGCTAAGGAAGCACAACATGTTGTCTCTTCTCAAAACCGGAAACCCTCCTTTATTCCTCACACTAAACTAGTAAATCCTACTCCTCCTTCTACTCCACTAAAGATCCAAAAATTGACCAGAGCTGAAATAGATGAACGCCAACTCAAAGGCCTTTGTTATAATTGTGATGACAAATATTTTTCGGGACACAAGTGTAAGGAACAAAAGATTTTTATGGCCATCTCGGAGGATGTTTTAGAAGATGATGTTGAAGCTCCCCTTGTGTCCATGTCACCGGAATCCACTGACATAACCCCTCCCTCCGACCCTCCCGAAGTAGAACCGGTCATTTCCTTAAATGCTCTCATTGGCTTCTCTGCTCCCCAAACCCTCAAACTAATTGGCTACATCAAGCATATGAAGGTCATCATTCTTGTTGATAGTGGAAGCACCCATAATTTTATTCATCGCCACATTGCCCAAGAAACTAATTTCTATATCCATGCAGTCAATAATTTCCAACTCATGATTTCCAATGGTGGGTCCATGAAATGTGGAGGGCGTTGTGAAAATTTGCGTCTCCAAATTGGTGACTACCACCTGAAATCTCATATGTTTGCTATCAACATGGGTGATTGTGACATTGTGTTGGGTGCACACTGGCTAAGGACTTTGGGTCCCATTCTCATGGATTTTAAGGAATTAACCATGTAATTCGATCAGGAGGGCCAACAATATAAGTTCCAAGGCATCACCATCGGTTCCCCTGAGATCATTAGTTCCCATCGCATGGAAAAGCTGCTGAAAAAAGGTCATTCGGGCGTTATTGCCCAACTCCATGCCATACAAGTAACTGAGACACCCTCTGTGCCGCATGACCTCCAATACATCCTCTCTAAACATCAAGTGGTTTTTTCCACTCCCCAGGGACTCCCTCCTTCCCGTGGTGTTCATGATCATTCCATTCCCCTTGTCCCAGGAAGCCTTCCTCCCAATATCCGTCCCTATCGTCACCCCTTTTCCCAAAAAAATGAAATTGAGAAAATGGTTCAAGAACTGCTTAATGCAGGTGTTATGCATCCTTGTACGATCCCCTACTCTTCTCCTGTGGTCATGATCATGAAGAAAGAAGATTCTTGGCACATGTGTCCTGACTTCCGCGCCCTCAACAAACTCACCATTAAAGACAAATTTCCCATTCCTGTCATTGATGACCTCTTGGATGAATTGAGTGGCACCCAGTTCTTTACTAAACTTGAGCTTCGTTCTGGCTACCACCAGATCCATATGAAAGAGGCATACATTCCTAAGACTACCTTTAGAACTCATGAGGGCCACTATGAGTTTTTGGTCATGCCCCTTTGGCCTGTGTAATTCTCCCTCCACTTTCCAAAGCCTCATGAATCATATCTTCCATCATTTTCTCCGTCATTTTGTCTTAGTTTTCTTTGATGATATCCTCATCTATAACAAAACTTGGACAAACCATCTTGCTCATGTGGATCGAGTTCTCCATCTACTCTCTCAGCACCAACTTTTCCTGAAACAATCTAAATGTGCTTTTGGCGCCTCAGAAGTCGAGTACTTGGGTCATCTTGTTGGCAAGGATGACGTTAGGGTGGATCCTAAAAAGATTGAAGCTATGCAAGACTGGTCTCACCCAAAGACTCTCAAAAGATTGCGTGGATTTCTGAGCTTAACAGGTTATTATCGCAAGTTTGTTAAGAATTATGGAAAGATTGCGACACCTCTCACTGCACTAAAAAATAATTCTTTCACTTGGACTCCAACAACTGCTCGGGCTTTTCAAACCTTGAAGATGGCCATGTGCACCACTCCAGTCCTGACCCTTCCTGATTTCACAAATACCTTTGTCCTGGAATGTGATGCTTCAGGGAAAGGAATTGGTGTTTTCCTTATGCAAGAGGGTCAGCCTTTGGCCTTTACCAACACACAACTGTCTGAACGAAATTTGGGCAAATCAATCTATGAAAATGAAATGTTGGCTATTCTGCATGCCGTTGATCTTTGGCGCCCTTATCTATTGGGGCAACGCTTCCAAATTAAGACATATCATCAAAGCCTCAAGTATTTTATGGAACAACGCATTTCCTCCCCAAAGCAACAAAAATGGGTGACTAAGCTCTTTGGATATGATTATGAGATCATTTACAAGAAAGACAAAGACAATGTGGTTGCAGATGCACTTTCCTGAAAATATGAAGATGAAGGGTCCCTTTTTTCTCTCTCCTTCATTGTACCAGATTGGCTCCAAGCTATTCGCTAGGAATGGCTACGATCCCAAAAGTTCGCATCTGATACAACAATTGCAATCCAATTCTCCAGTTTCCCCACGGTACTCTTGGCTCCATGATGAGCTTCAATACAAAGGCCGTTTGTATTTAATTAAACAGTCAAAAATTAAATCCACAGTACTTTATGAGCTTCATGCTACACCCACAGATGGGCACTCCGGGTTTACCAAACGTTCCTTTTTCTGGGATGGTATGAAACAAGATGTTCGTAATTTTGTGGCTGAATGTGATGTGTGTCAATGCAACAAGGGCGAAACAGTCAAATCTTCTGGCACACTACAACTGCTTCCGATTCCACCTGCTATTTGCCGGGATATCTCTATGGATTTTACTGCACGCTTACCTAAATCGAGTAGTAAATCAGTCATCATGGTGGTAGTTGATCGCCTTTCCAAGTATGCTCATTTCTGTGCTCTTCAACACCCATTTACAACATCCACTGTGGCTCAAATTTTCATGGATCAGGGCTTCAAGCTTCATGGCGTGCTGCATTCTATTGTTTCTAATCGCGACCCAACTTTCACCAACAATTTTTGGCAAGAACTGTTCAAGCTACAAGGCACTCAATTGCATCTCAACACAACTTATCATCCCTAGACTGATGGTCAAACTGAAATTGTCAACAAGTGTTTGGAAACATATTTGAGGTGTTTTGCATCGGAAAAGAAAAATCAGTGGACTCAATGGTTACCACTAGCTGAATGGTGGTATAACACTTCATACCATACAACTACCCACATGACTCCTTTTGAATCGGTATATGAACAAAATGCACCTTTAGTTCTCTCATATTTACCAGGTGTGTCGAAGGTCTAGGCGGTTGACCAAACACTTACAGTTCAAGAGGTTATTTTTCGTACCCTCAAAGAGAATTTGGTCATGGCCCAGAATCGCATGAAGCAACAAGCAGATCAAGGTCTCTTTGGACGTCAATTTGTAGAAGGGGATCAATTGTTTCTTCGACTGCAACCTTACAAGAAAAATTCCCTCAAGGCTGACCATTGTCAGAAACTGGCACCCAAATTTTATGGTCCTTATACCATTCTCAAGCGTGTGGGACATGTGGCCTATCAATTAGCTTTGCTCGGTCATTCTAAGCTACATCCTATTTTTCATGTTTCCTGCTTAAAGAAGGTGATTGGAACTAAGTGCCAAACTCAAACCAAGCTTCTCAAGTTGGCCGAAGAAAACTCCATTTGGCTATAGCCACAAACAATTTTGGACCAGCGTGAGCGTTGCTTGCATCAACGAACCATCAATGAAGTGTTAGTCCAGTGGAAAGATACAAACCCAACAGATGCCACTTGGGAACCAACTACCATTCTACAACAATTTCCACATCTCAAGCATTGAGGACAATGATGTTTTTAAGGGGGAGGACATGTTAGGGACCTAACCCCTCACGTAGGTAGAATAATATATTCTGATATAATAAAGGTCAATATGAATAAGGCCTAGAAATAAGGAAGAATAAGTCGAATGTAAGAAGACCTAATAGAAGCTTCTGCTTCTAGAATGATCTTCCTCTATATAGTTCTTTTGATAGACATATTTAGTATAAATAAGAGTCGAGGGTATGCGAACTTTTGTCTTGGATATTATTATAATAGAGCTCTGCTCGATTGGAGGTTGCCCTCTCGAAGAGGCAAGTGAACATTGCTCTCAGTACTCAAAGTGCTCATTCTGGTGTTATTTTGGTATCATATTGGTATTATTGTGGTGTTGTTTTGGTTATATTGTTGTTCATCTGCCATTTCTAGCATTTTATTTTTGTTCTGCATACTTTTTATATCTGGAATATTACAATTGTTGACACATGGTTTATGGATGATGTAGTATATTTGTCTTGGTATATTATTAGAAGCACATATTGATCTTGGTGATGATTATGAGTTGTTGTGTTATGCTTGGTTGATGCACATGTTTGAGAGTTGTCTTGGTGATTGATCTTGTTGAGTAGATCTGATTTGGTTGATAAGATTGATGAGATAGATTGTTGTGATAGGTTGTTGTGGCAAGTTATTTGTACAGGTTGGTGCATGGTTGGTACATGTTGATTACAAGTTGTTTTGTACAGGTTGGTGCATGGTTGGTACATGTTGATTACAAGTTGTTTTGTACAGGTTGGTGCATGGTTGATGCACTTTCTTATGATACAGGTTGATTACAGGTTGTTTCATACAGGTTGGTGCATTGTTGATGCACTTTCTTATGGTACATGTTGATTACAGGTTGAGGTACAGGTTGATGCATGGTTCAGGTTATTGGTGCAGGCTGATTGGTACAGGTTTACAACAATATATCTCACAGTGATAGTGTGACAGTGGTTCCATCATTTTACTTATATGTCAGGGCGGTTGGACGGGGCAATGACAGGTGGTTGTAGCCACCTTTCGGTTCTAGTCGGAGAACATAGGGGGTTGTAGCCAGAGAATTGGGGAGTTGGAGCTTCCCTCAGGTTGTAGCCTGAGAAACTACGGGGTTGGAGCCTCCTTCCAGTTGCAGCTGGAAAACAAAGGAAGTTGGTGCTTCCAATGAATGTAATTCTTCAAGACATATAAGAAAAAACATTCTGTGGTTTTCTCCCGCTTTGGGTTTCCACGTAAAACACGGGTGTACTGTGTATGCATGTGATTTCTCATTTGTTCATTATTTATTTACTATACAACTATTGGATGATAATTCTACATTGATATAACACTTGCATTTTATGGTGAAAAAGAATTAAATTGCTCTATTACTAATTCACACCCCCCTCTTAGTAATCCAACATGAACAGTCGCTGAACTGGACAAGTGTTCATCGGGGACATAATGGTCATGTATAGCACCTACTTAGATAAGGAAAACAAAATTAGATGCATTATGCATGCTGACATGACAAACAACGAAGCCATGATGACATTCACACTGACTATCCCTACACAACTTGTCCAAAAACATGCAGAAAAGGTCTCGCCAGGTAATGGGATATCCATTACAAATTGTAATATATTACCGAAAATAGTATATGACCGTGGTGATTGTGATCAGATTATATCGCTCAATGAAACAAGTATTGTGGAAAAAGTTCCAACGGTTTGTTCAGAATATCATTTTGTACCGGACACAACAATCAACCAACTTGCAAAGAGCAACGACATTTACCCAATCAGAACCATTGGTGCAACTGTCACACTTGTGAGAAAAGTTGACACACAACACATTCTCCCTATAAAATATGGAGAGTCAGACAACGATAAGGCAATGGTATCGTTCTCCATATCCAGTTTTGTCCTTTACTTTCACATGCTCATATATCTCAGTTATGTTACACAACTATTACACTGTTCCATGCTGCAGCTACAATTGTTCGACACCTATTCAAATTTATTTTCCTCAATGGAACAACAATTGCATAAAGGGAAATTTCCATTTATGCTCTTCAAAAATAAAACAAAGAAAATATATGTTAAAAAAAGGATCTTTTGCACAACATATACAACATTTGTAACAAAATTGTGAACAGACATAGTACAAGATCTCAAGAAACTAACTAGCTCGACAACTGTTGTACGTATACATCTACAATTCCATCCACACTCTGCACATAAAAATTGCCTTAAACAATTTTGTGCAGCTTTTGTGTTGTACACTTGTATATTATATTGTTCAATATATTAATTACTATGCTCACGTGCGCAGGTCGAGGGTGTTTTGGTTGCAACAAATGCGTACTCGACCCCCTTCGAGCCTGTATGTGCCAAATGCAACTCTCTTGCTTCTGCCCCTGCTTTCATAAATGATGGCACAATTGATTGCCTACGATGCAGTAAAAAATGCTCTTACATATATAGATATTGCCTCAATGCTGCCATCCGAACCCTTATTAACACAATTGTACATTGTGTTAGAAAAACAGGATCGCGGAGAAATAAAATAAAACAAATGCGGAAATAAAACATAGAAGATACACAATACAATAGAGACACAGATACGTGGTTCACCCAGTGTGGGCTACGTCCACTAGAGAAATTGTCAGGTCCTTCCTTTATTATTGTCCAGCGAATGAAAGGATACAACCTACAACAAACCCGCTGTAACTTCTTCTTCTTTCTCTCACAGTCTCCTATCTCAGAATACAATATTCGCTATCATAATTAACTACAATACATTTCCCTCATAAAAGAGGGTTGCCTTCTAGGGAAAAAAACCCTAACATAATTTCTACTGTTAGATCTGCGACCTTATAACGAATGGTCCAGATTTACAATGAAATTACAATATACATTTACAAGGACCCCACAGAGGGGGTAACCCCCCTCTGCACTCCCCCGCGTGGAAGAGTGTACCTACTTCTGGGGTGTAAATACTTCATGGGGTATAAACACGGATGAAAACAAAAGACCTCTGAATCAGGAAGATAATCAGGCTCCACAACCAACAGATTGTATAATTAGACAACCTGTATTACAAGATGTACTTCCTGGGTTGGCAGAATTGCCATATGAAGTATACTTACAAGAAAAAACAAACAATGTCTACATGTTACGTGACTTTCACTTCCATAGCAAATTTACATTGAATGAGGACAATTCCATACTGCATATCGATTGAACCAAAACAAATAAAAATCGTATCATGTGTTGACAAGAAACGAAACAATCTGATCTGTATCTGTCCATGATACCCAATCAAGATATGAATGGAGTTTTGTAGTTCAATGGAAAAGTGAACTAGAAGCGCATAAGATTGTTCAGTCCAGGAATGAGAAGCATGAGGAAATACCTCATACAAAGTATCCAACTATGAATAAATCAGGTCCATCCTTTGAGCCGTCAAAATGACTTGCTCCTCTGAACGAAACCATCAGACATTTTCAATAATATTGCAGATTTGGCATTGTTCAAACTCCGTTAAGTTAAATGCTGACACTCTTTTCCAGAACTAGTAATATTAGAACATTGTGAGGTTAATGTGATCTTGGTGTTAGAATATAGAAGATGGTGTGCTCGTTTTACCATTGATGATACCCTCGTCACCCAACCATAAGCCGAAGCCACCCTCCGAGCACCTTAACCTTGACTGAGAATTCCTCCGGAAGCAAACCCTAGGCTAGATAGACAAACAAAGGGTAGCGCACCTTTCCCCAAGGATAGCACATCACAAAGAGCTGATCAGATAGTCCAAACCCTAGCCAAGAGATAGTCAAGCCAATACTGAAAACTGCTAGCTGCAGCAGCTGCACCTGCAGCTCTCCTCCACACGTGTGCACCAAACTGGAACTGTAGTGCGCACCAAACTGGGAACTGCAATTCTGAGATGTTGTCAAATGAGAACTGGCGCCCTGTATTTATACTAGTTCTGTCAGATTTGCTGGGGCCGACTTCTCCTTATGGATATGTGTCTGTTCAGTATATTATTATTATTTCTAGCTGACTTCTTCTCTTGGAGGCTAATAACCTAATATAAATTATCTTCTTGAGCCGACAAGACTTCTAGGATTATTATCCAACTCATTAGGGTTTTCTCTTTCTTTCCGGAGTCTTCTATTCTCGTCATGTTCACACGTGGAGGTAAATACCTCCCTCAGCTACCATAATATTAACACTCCCTCCTAGCTAGGGAGGTATTACAGATAATGGACTTGAGCACAAAAATATACCATTTACCTGGTAGCATCAATATAGTCATCTAGACTATTTCATGACTAGATCATGAGCATCACCATCACCATCAGTTGCATCATCACTCAAAACCATACTTCATCTGAGTAATTAGACATGATACTGGATAAGTCACTCTCACCATAGAGTGATACAAGAGCCACTCTTATAATCTAGAGGAGTAAATGCTTTGAACCAATTTCCATCTGGAAAATCTTTGTTCATTATTCGTCTGGATGGTGATTATTTCCAATAAACTGTTGATAATCTTCAAGGCAGTTAGAACAAAAATAGAACACATATGTGTCTATTCATAGTAGTACATAACTACAATCCAGTGGTTCACTACCACACCAAGTAACACACAAGTACTTGATCAACAACGTAAGGTTGCGAACAATGGAACATATCCACCACAGTAGTCCTCATCTACTGTCATATAGTCTTCATAACAAACATATGATAGCAACCTGCATAGAAACAATGTTATGATATATACTGAATTATTTGGGCCAATCTTTCACTCACATATGTGAGCTCTGAAATAATATCTGCCTCATGAACAATGGAACATATCCACCATAGTGGTCTATATCTACTGTCTTCATAACAAATATCTGATAACAACCTGCACATAAACAATTTTATGATATAAATTGATTTGTCTGGGCCAATCTTTCACTCACATCTGTGAGCTCTGAAAGAATCTCTGCCTCAAAATAGTGGAACATATACACCACAGTAGTATATCTCTACTGTCTGGAGATAGGTAGTCTCCATAACAATCATCTGATGCCATCCTACACAGAAAATATTGTTAAAAATAAACTGAATCATCTGGGCCAATCTTTCACTCACGTTTTTGAGATTTGAAAGAATATCTGCGCTCATCAGCAATGGGCTATTTGACCTATTCTTCTCAAACAAGGACCATTCCTTACCCTGGAAGAAGTATTGTTTCTGATTTTTTAGCAAGGACCATTCCTCACCCTGGGCCATTATTCCTACACTAATCAAAGTGCACCCTGGAAAGAATGTATAAACCCTAAGGAATGTCCGAGTTTGGACCATTCCTCACCCTGGGCCATTCCTCCTACACTAATCAAAGTGCTCCCTGGAGATAATGTATAAACCCTAAGGAATGTCTGTCCTGGACCATTCCCCACCCGGGGCCATTCCTCCTACACTAATCAAAGTGCGCCCTGGAGAGAATGTATAACCCTAAGAAATGTCTGTCCCTGATTGCTGAGCCTGGACCATTCCCCACCCTGGGCCATTCCTCCTACACTAATCAAAGTGCACCCTGGAGAGAATGTGCAAGATACCAGATATATAAAATATGCAGAACAGAAACGAAATGCTAGAAATAACAGAATAACAGTGAAATATCCAGCACAATCTTCACAATACACAGAAATGATATACGAAATAGCAACAGAAATAACACTTG
>JASDQU010102788.1:528930-562597 GCA_032191745.1 Picea mariana
CTATTTATACTAAAAAGAAGCATCTAGAGGAAGATCCTTCTAGAAGCGGAAGCTTCTATTAGGTCTTCTTACATCCGCCTTATTCTATTTTATTGAAAGGTCTTATTAATATTGACCTTTATTACATCCGAATACATTAATCTACCTATGTGCGGGTTAGGACCTTAACATAATGTGTAAACCCTAAGGAATGACTGTCTGGACCATTTCCTCTGTTAACCATAAGAGGAAAATATTGTCCTGCATCAACCTCCAAAACAGACCATTCCTCATGTTAACCACAATGAGAAATCGTTGTCCGGCGAGGCAGGCCAGTCTTCTTGAGTAACCCTCAAGAAGAGAGACTTCCCTAGACCACTCCCCATGTTAACCACAATGGGAAGTTGCTGTCTATGATACATCAACAATCAGACTACTTCCCATGTTAACCACAATGGAAAGTCATTGTCCGCCAGAAATCTCAATCCACTTTCCGAGCAGGAAAGCATCTGTCCAAGATAGACTATTTTTCAAATTTAAAGATGAATGTCTTCAATAATGTTTTCAACGCTCCCTCCTAACTTGGAGAGTCATTTCTTCCTTTTCCAATAAGAAGGAAGTTGTTTCCATGAGCTCTAGCTTGAGTATGCAAACTCTTTCATCTTGGATATAAATTTTACCAAAATGTCTGCTTATCTGCTCATTTGTGGAGATATGTATTTGAGAATCATTTTCTCCTTTCTGGACTTCATCATGGATAATGTAATGCTTGATTTCAAATGTACTTTAGTCTGGAACACTATGAAGGCTTCATGTAGATCTAAACAATAGAGTATATCATAGTTGGAGAACTGGAACATATCTATGTGGCACTTCTTCTGTCATCATGAGATCTGATTTACTGAGTAGTCATATTTATAGGAAATCTTCACCACGCTTCTGTTGTGCACTGGAGGTTATCCACCCAGTTATCTTCTTCTATATGCATACATGAGTCTCTTTTTGGTATGTCTCAAAGTCTTGAGATTTTTTTTCATATGCTCTTTATTCAATTTCTCTGGAGAACATTCTTTTCATTCATCTGATGTAGAATTCTGACTCATGGATGTTGCAGATGATATAATGACTTATGTAGAGATAAGTTTGGTTTACTGGAACACGTAATCATCATAGTCTTCTCCCTCCATCTGGGAGAACCTCTAGTTCTGGGTCTCGCAATGCTTTCATTCATAAGTCTTCCATACACTGTTCTTCATCATGACTTTCTTTAGCCCTTGGGTTCATGGAGTTTCTTATAGATTCCATGCTCTGGAGATTCCACTTCGTCCTTTCATCATAGGATCACGGATTTGGATGGACAACCAGGAATACTTTAAGGCTTCTCTTCGAGGAAGTCTTCTTCTGTGGTTGAACTGAAAACGTACTGACTTTCATAGCTGCTACCAAGGATATATATATTTCCAATTTCTTCTCGATTGCTGACTTCTTTCTGTATTTGCTTCTTCTAAGTCTCTTCAAGATTGATTCTGATTTCGGCTTATCTTATAATAGATATATTTCATCTTTTCTTGTATAGTAATCCTTATTTTGTTGTTCTTCCATGGATATAGTTCTTCTTGGAACATTTTATCTTTCTAAGAGATAGATATACAAGATATGTATAGAGACGACGCAAACAAGATATGCACAGGAAATAAGAAGAGTGTTGTTACCTTTTTAGAAGAAGAAGTCTCTTCCATCCTGCTTAGTCTTCTTTGTAGGTTCCTTTTCTTTGGCAATCAATGCTTTGTGTTTCTCTTTCCATTTCTTTAGTTCGGGACATTGATTCTTGTAGTGACCGTACTTTTGACAGTTGAAGCATTGTACTTTTGAAATGTCTTTCTCTTGATTTGGCTTCCTTCTTGAACCAAACTTCCTTTTGTTCCTGAAGTTCTTGAATCTTGATGTGAAGGCTTGATCATCGTACTTCTTTTGGGGTTTCTCTTTTTCATTGATTCTTGATTCTTCTTGAGCACAGTAAGTCCAAAGTTCTTCAAATGTCCGGTACTCCTTTCTTGTGTTCATGCTTGCGGCAAATGCATCCCATGTCTTGGGAAGACCATTGAGTACTATGTTCACCAATTCCTTCTCTGAAGTGATCTCTTCAATAGCTTGTAGTTGATCTCTTGACTGGGAGATCCTTACAAAGTATGATGTTATGCTGTCATCCTCATTCATCTTNCATAGCATTGATGTCAACATCTTTGAACTTCTCCATAGATGCAATGTTCTGCGGTTCCTTTTC
The DNA here is from genome assembly GCA_032191745.1 of Picea mariana. NCBI lineage: Eukaryota > Viridiplantae > Streptophyta > Pinopsida > Pinales > Pinaceae > Picea > Picea mariana. The sequence continues at coordinate 531,194 of JASDQU010102788.1, forward strand.
TTCTCCTTCTTCAAACTCTGGCTTCATGATCTTTCCTTTCACGATATCCAACACTTTATTCTTGGCAAGGATGAGGTCAATCCTTGTCTTCCATGCTTTGAAGTTAGAGGCTCCATCTAACTTGTTCTCAGACTTCATAGAGTTCATCATGGCTTGCTTGATTTGGTCAAACCCTAGATTTGACCAGAAATTCAAACTTCACATCTTGGCTTTCTGAGAGTACCAGGAAATGCACTGAGCTAGGGCACACTGATCTATCCATAGATTAGGTCAATCCATTCACTTTAAGGTGCCTCAACAACAGGTTTAGGGTTTCTGCAACTGCACCTACTAGTAACCCTAGTGGCAGTGTCTTGGAAGCTGCTTCTGCTAGTAACCCTAGCGACAGTTCCTCAACGAGATCAATATCTTAACGACTATGTTTCCTTCCAGTGTTTAGACTGAATGAATGAGGTGTGGGCCCATAACCTGTTAGAATATAGAAGATGGTGTGCTCGTTTTACCATTGACGATACCCTCGTCACCCAACCATAGGCTAAAGCCACCCTCCGAGCACCTTAACCTTGACTGAGAGTTCCTCCGGAAGCAAACCCTAGGCTAGATAGCCAAACAAAGGGTAGCGCACCTTTCCCCAAGGATAGTGCATCACAAAGAGCTGATCAGATAGTCCAAACCCTAGCCAAGAGATAGTCAAGCCAATACTGAAAACTGCGAGCTGCAGCAGCTGCACCTACAGCTCTCCTCCACACGTGCGCACCGAACTGGAACTGCAGTGCACACCAAACTGGGAACTGCGATTCTGAGATGCTGTCAAATGAGAACTGGCACCCTGTATTTATACTAGTTCTGCCAGATTTGCTGGGGCCGACTTCTCCTTCTGGATATGTGTCTGTTCAGTATATTATTATTATTTCTGGCCGACTTGTTCTCTTGGAGGCTAATAACCTAATATAAATTATCTTCTTGAGCCGACAAGACTTCTAGGTTTATTAGCCAACTCATTAGGGTTTTCTCTTGCTTTCTGGAGTCTTCTATTCTCGTCAAGTTCACACATGGAGGTAAATACCTCCCGCATCTACCATAATATTAACACTTGGTTCATAGTACTATCAGAAGAAGATGTTCATAGTGATCTTTATTCATAGTAATATAGTAATCGGAAAATTTCTTGGTGCCCATTTGGGGATTTGGTTATAGATGGGATACAATGCCCAATCTCCACTGATTTTTTCCTGTCATGTGTTTGACAAACTTTTGTTCATGTGCTTTCATACTGTAGTTCAAGGCTCTCATGGGGCCAATTTTTGAATTATGGTTGGATGATAGATTCATGATCTTAACGGTTTTCCTATGATCTTAAGTAATATACAAGACCTGCCTTGCCCTTTAATGTAATAAGCTATGTGAAACAAATGTAATATGTAGTTCATTTTAGCAGTTTTACTTGATTGATGAAATTACCAAAATTCTTCTTCAGAAATATTTTGAAATAAAATGATATATGCTAGGTGAAGTCCAATGGGACTATGATATCAACCACAGATCCTTCTTCGTTTTTATACTCATGGTCAAGTTGACAGTACAATAATTTTAATTGAACAACCCTCCATTGATTTTTCTGTAGCTTTTCGATGCTTCTCTTATGCAAACACATCCTGGAAAGTATAACTATGACTCACTTTCTCTATTCCTTGATTGAAGAGATTGTTCACCTGTCTAATGCACTTCATAGTTATTGTTAAGACCATAAATGGGGCTTTGTTAAGATGAATTCCTGCTTCCAAAAATTTCCCTCCCCTTTCTTTTTCCCCTCTACTTTCCCTTTCCGGTTACTTAGTCATTTTTTGAAAAATTTCTAAGTGCGAGGGTTGGCGTATTCACGTGTTCACATTTCCATTGATGCTTTATATCACAATTCCCACTGACCACTTCCCCATTCCATTCTCAACAAATTTTTCGATCGCAGGTTCCCGGCTAGACGGGCTCAAGATTGTGCTTCCATTGTTTTTCCCCCTACAAACAACACCCGGACTTCCCCGATATACAAATTGACAACCAAATTCCCCTTTCTTATTTTCCCCTACTTTCCCTTTCTGCTTACTTGTCATTTTTTTGAATATGTCTCATGCTTTTATATCACGAGTCCAGCCGACTGCTTCCCCATTCCATACTTGACCACTTTTTTGATCGTCGGTTCTCGGGCAGGTGTGCTCAACATTAAGTTTCCATTGTTCTAGGACTTACAAACAACACCCAAAGTTCCACGATATACAAATTGACCACCCAATTCCGCCATCATGCCCTGGTCCCTGTTACACATTTTGCAGTCAAAAGTTCGGATACATACAATTTGACCATCGGGCCCTCACGTCTCCTGAGTATAACTTGTGACCCTATTTTGAAGCCTGATCAACCGCTTTCCATACTTGGCCATTAATTGGAATCTCTTTCACGGGTCGTTGGGTTGGCGGGTTCACCAAATGTCCAATCCTTAATCGCTCTTCGCCGTCCCTGCCACCTTCACACTTCTTTCTAAATTTGAAATTATTAATCTTTAATTCTAACAACTCATCATGCAGGAACCATAAATATTGTCATTAATGGGCGAAAGGCTCAAGGAGATCTCCCATTAAAATGAATTAAACCAATATTTGTGTAGGGTTATATTATCCCTTCCGAGTGTTCATTTCAAGCATCATGGAATCTCTTTCGCGCGTCATTAGGTTGGCGGCTTCACGAAATCTCCAATCCTTAATTGTTCTTCGTCGTCCCTGCCACCTTCGCACTTCTTTCTAGGTATGCAATTAGTAAGCTTTAATGGTAACAACTCATTACACAGGAACCGTAGAAATTGTCATTAATCAATGAAAGGCTCAAGGAGATCTCCCATTGATACACATTAAACCAAGATTTGCGGAGGGTTATAATATCCCTTCTGTTAACATTAATTCTTGTTAAGAGGGGTGGGTTGTTTTCTTTCCTTTGAGCCCGTAGCCCGAGCTACGAAGAAGAAGGCCTAAAAATCCAACAAAGGCATTTTATTCAAAGGGCGCAGTCATGAGCGCCAAGCGCAACACACAAAAGAAGTCCTTTTCGGGCTTAAAATCAAGCGAGCGGGCATTTTGTTTTCAATGGCAAGGTTTCATCGATGGAGAAGAGCAACGGTCGGGGGGTAATTGCAGTCATTCGAGTGGCGCCAAGTATAGCGCAGAAGTTTTAAGGAAGTGAACGGTTGGAATTCTCCGTGGAGCACTTGCGAAGTTACGAGGGCCGTTGATCACGATCAGTTTAAGTGTGGGATTATTTCTTGAACTCGGGGTTCATGAGTTCGGAGGGCGGACCATATCCTTTGGTTGCGTGAGATTGCGAGTTACGAGAAGTGTCCAAAGGGGAGTCAACCATCGCTGACCATCGCGTTTTGAGACTTCGCAAGTGGAGGATGCCAAAGTTTGATACTCCAACTCGCGAGGTTGTGAGTTGCGAGAGGCGCTAGCACTTAAGCCCTAGCCAAAGGTTACATGTGGAGGGCGCTGACAAGGAAAGGAGCCAGACCCGTATTGCCATCTCGAGTATCGGGAGTTTGGAAAAGAGAAGCCAAGGGTCTTTGACCCACGAACTCGCAAATCGCGAAATGCAAAGAGATTTTAATGTCGGGCCCACAGTAGCGCCAAAAGTGTTCTGGGAGAGACACGTGGTGCACGATTGGGCTATGTCGCCACCTCGCATCACGACTTTGAAGAGAGAGGATCAACCTCCTCCCAGCTGCGAGACGCGAAGTGCCGAAAGTGCTCAAGAGTTGGGCCCACGGTCTTGGCGCCCGGTCACAGAGGAACAGGCCTGGGGAAAAGGCGCTAGTGCACACCCTATGATGAAACAAGTCCCAAAACGCTGACATCATCGCAACCGTCCATCCAGAGGGATTCGTGGTGCACGATTAGGCCATGTCAGCATTTGGACTACTGAGACTTCCAAGGGTACGGGGTTTTTTTCTTCCATTGCATTTCAAAACCCCGAACCTCGAAACACCAAAAGCGCCTTTGAGGATAAGCGTAGGGTCACAACCCGTGGTCACTTGGGGAAATAGAAAGAGTTGCGCAAAAGGGCCAAAAGAGCTAGGTTTAGTTGTAGAAGGGATCGTCGTGATCTCCAGGTGCCAGTCCGACTCAGTCTCAACCCTGGTCCCTGCTAGGAGTAAATGGAGGTGGGAGGAGGTGGTTGAAACCTCTCCTCACTCATTAATTGTATGGTATGGAGGATCTGGCAGGCAGTCTGCCCGAGACGGTCCTGTGTGCTAGTTTTTTTCAAAGAAGCCATGCTGAGTCCTTGACTAACCAGAGAAGTTTGCACACACTAACTCAACATTTAATGGATCAGCTACCCCCCTGCAAGAGCCATGCAAAGTTAAGGTGGCGTTTGACGAAGGATTTCCGTCCAAGTTTGACTGAAGGGACGCCACGCCTTGGAGGTCTGAGAACGCCTCTGTTGGGCGAATTTTTCTGAGTATATGTACTCAGTTTTTGTATTTTTGAAGGTATCGATGGTAGAGCACAGCTCCCAATTGTAAAGCTTTAATCTAGCGTCTGGTTCTCTGGTTATAGAAGAACATTTGAGACTTCTTGTTTAATGGCAACCAACTCCTTCTTTTCCTCTTTTCCTCTGAATCTAAGATCCCGGGCATGGATGATCTAGTTCGGTGTTGCATTGCTATATTATGTAGGTTTGATATTATCAATTCTGCAATCTTCTTAGGTTCATTTTGAAGTTTGTTCGGCTCTGAGAGGATCTCATAGCCAAGACTTTTCCTCTTTTATGAAGACTACTAGAAGATCGGATGTCCAGAGTAGACTTTGTTTCTCCTCTCTTCCCTCCAAATACTCACCACTATTATTAGTACTGGCTTAAGTTAGGTCAAGACCTCATGTGTCACTGTTGTTCCAGCCCAGTTTTCTGAGTTATAACGATACTGTTCTGAGTTTACTTCCATCTGATCACCCCTTTATAAACAAAACATGACATACACTGATGGGCATCGGGCTCTGCTCCTGCTGCAATCCAGGAGTGACTTCCAACGCCAACATTTCTGGCGTCGTTGCCGGGGACGAAGTTGAAAATTTTCCTCGAGATTGAATGACATTGAGCCTCTGATTCTGAAGGTGCATTAGGCATCAAAGCCTTTGAAGATTGCTACTGTGCACCTGGCGACTCCATTGTGACGACTCCACTGGAGCGAACCTGTTGTTTTAGTTGTGGCTTCCAGAGGTAGACACACGCGGTCCCATCCACAACTGCCTCTAGATACACCTGTATCTGATCCGGAGGTGATTTTCAGAAAAGGAAAGGCCTCTGAAGGAGAAACTTCCACCATTGAACCAGGTAATCCGCCATCTCCTTCTATAGAAACTCCATTTTCTTCTCCTCAGCCTTCTAGCAGACCTTTTTCTGAAGTTTCCCGTTTCCTGAATTTCAGGAGTGTTCCTGCTGAGTTTTCCCCTCCTGGTCTGGGATTGGAGGGAGAAATCCTTGTCACTCCCCTCTCCCCTGAAGTTGTACCTTTGCATGGACCTAGGAGCATAGAAGATTTCCCCACTCCTAGCTATACCACTCCTCTTGTTACTATTGCCGCTTCTGCACTGAGAGAAGCATTTGCTGACTCAAGCCCGTTAGCCTTCTCCCTAAATCCCCCATTGTTTCCTAGAAGCTCATTCCCAGTATCCCCTTTTCGAGCCCCTTCCCCTCTGAGTTCTCCTCCACCTAATATCCCTATGGCAGGAGAAAATCCCCCTATGACTAGAATGGAGGCTATAATAGCTGCTAGGTATTCTCCCCTTGTGTTGCCTCAGCCTCTCAATGCCCTTACAGTAGATGGTTACCTCAAGCAGTTGCCCAAGTTTACAGGTGAAGGGGACATAGCTGCAGAAGAACACCTTGAATCCTTCTACAGTTTTATAGACGATCATGTTATCATGCATGCAGATGTATGGATGAGGATTTTCATCCATAGTCTTGAAGGCGAGGCTAGAAAATGGTTTAGGGCCCTCCCTCCTGGATCTATTGATGGGATTGAGGCTTTGGATAGTGCCTTTTTGAGACAATGGGGAGACAAAAAGGACTTCATGTATTACATGACTGAGTTTGGGTTTTTGAAGAGAAGGGAAGGAGAGTCTGTCTCTGACTTCTCCAAAATATTTAACAAAATGTACAATAATATCCCCACCGAGATAAAGCCCTCGGAAGCCTCTGCAAAGATCACTTATGCCAGCGCTTTTGATCCTGATTTCTGCCTCCTGCTGAGGGAAAGGAGAGCCACCACTCTGGCTCACATGTAGGACACGGCCGTAGAAGTAGAGTCTAATATATTGGCTATTGATCGACTCATGAGTAAGGCTAACATAGACCTACCCAGGAAGAGAGCTGAAGCCTCCTCATCCTATTCCTCTCCCCTTCCTCCTCAAATGGATGAGGTAACTAAAGTACTAAAATATCTCTCGACTAGGATGGAAAAGTGGGAGTTAGAGGGGAAGCTCGTGTACAGAAATCCCTAGAATACTGATAACAGAGGTTTCAGGAGGCTTGGTAACAATGTGCCACATGCATCCCCAAGGGAACAAAGGAGCAGAGACAGAGATGATCAAAGGATTCAGACCCCTCTCCAAAACAACATAGTTGCTCATGAGGAAGGAGAGGAGGTAGAAGAACTTGACCCTGAAATTCACTGCATTGAAGACACCTCCCCTCTTCCCCATTTGAATCAATATGCATATGAAGAATCCCTTATGAGCATCCAAATCAATGAGTTGGGTAAATGAGAGAAGCCCAACAATGCCCCTAACAGATACCATCTCCGGTCAAAGAAGAAAGATGATACTTTTGACTACCAGGATCAATCCCTTATAGCAGAAAGGCCTGCTAAAGCTGTTGCCGCAACTACTAAAGAAAAGAAAGCTTAGGATACTTCGTCAGTAGTCAAAGTGTCTGTTTTCGAGGTAAGGGAACCTCCTAAGCCCCTCTCCTCTTTTAGTTTTGAGCATGAGATTCAGAAGATCAGAATTCCTGTACCTCTCTCAGAACTAGTTAAAAACGAAATTTCAAAAGGTCCCTCTCTAAGTTGTTACAATCCGAACCCCCCCAATCTTCCACAGACTCAATAAATCTTCAAGATGAAAAGCCAGCAGTTGTCGTAGGTCCCATGGTAGAAGATAGAGATGATTCATCCCCTCTCTTCTACACATCCCTGAACATACATGATAAGGTGCTGCATAATTGCCTCATGGATTCAGGGGCTTCCCACAACCTTATGTCCAAAATAGTCATGGAAGAATTGGGACTGGAGGTGACGAAGGCTTACCCTGATCTATACTCTTTCTATTCAATAAGGGTGCAATGCCTCAGAGTCATCAAAGACTTGGTCGTCTCTTTGTTTCAGCTACCAATGAAAAGTGTGGTCATGGACATTGTAGTAGCCGATGTTCCTCCCAAGTTTGGCATGTTGTTGTCAAGATCTTGGATTAAAAGGCTTGGGGGAACATTACAAATGGATCTCACATATGCTACCATTCCATTATTTGGAGGGGAACACAGGAGGTTGTACAGAGAGGCCCAGCTGGCCTACATTGTTAGTGATGAGGCAAACCCCACCAATCACCCTATCTTTGCATTAGACAATGATTTTGGATCCAGTTTGTTGCAGCTCACTGATGCTCCTTTTCAAGTCAAAAGGAAACTACCTTTTAATCACAAGATGCCTCCTCCAACCACCTCTGTCTAGAAAATGTTTTTCGACGGGGCTTCTTCTAGTGAAGGCGCTGGTGCTGGAGCGGTGTTGGTGTCACCTTGGCAGGAAACCATGTCCCTGTCATACAAGCTAGAATTTGAAGCCACCAATAATGTGGCGGAATACGAAGCTCTAGTTCTGGGTTTAAGAGACATAAAGGAGATGGAGATAGAGGAGATAGCAGTGTTCGAAGATGCTGAGGTAATTATTCAGCAAGTCAGAAATTCTTATCGGGCCAAGCATCCTCGGCTCAGGAGCTACAGAAATGAGGTGTGGGACTTAATCGTAAATTTCTTCTCAGCTTTCAACATCTCTTTTATTCCAAGGGAGAAAAATGATTTGGCTGATTCCTTAGCTGTTTCAGCGAGTCTGTTCAGAATCCATCTGCCGCCTAAGAGAAAATACGATGTTGAGATAAAATATAGGCCAGCTGTACCGGACAATGTCAGACATTGGAAGGTATTCAAAGACGATCTTGAAATCAAGAATTTTCTGCAGGCTGTCGATGAATTTTCCGAGTTGCACATTGATCAGGACCCTGACCTTGAAGGTCACCCCTGCCCTGAGGTATTTTCAAATAAAATTGCTAATCACCAGATTATTCAACTGCCTAGCAATCACATTCCAAGGGGACTAGTCCCTTTAGAAAGACTGTTCGATGGGAATGATGTGGCAGTAAAAGATAAGATTTCAGGAGGAAATACTGATACATCAGAATGCAACATTGGCACACAAGAGGAGCCTAATTTTGTCAAGTTGTCAAGCAGCCTGACCCAAGAACAGAGGGCTGAATACACTGAACTATTAAGAGAATTTATCGATGTGTTTGCATGGACCTATGAAGACCTCAAGACATATGACACATCTGTCATTGAACACAAGATCCCACTAAAGGAAGAGGCTAAACCATTTAGGCAAAAGCTAAGGCAGATAAACCCTATGTTGCCGCCTGTCATGGAAAGAGAAGTGAAGAAGTTGTTAGATGCCAAAATCATTGTCCCCTTGAGATATTCCGAATGGGTGGCCAATTTGGTCCCGGTAAGAAAGAAAAGTGAAGAAATCAGGCTCTGTGTTGATTTCAGGAACCTGAATAGGAGCTCAAAGAAATACGATTATCCCCTGCCCAACATGGAACACATATTGCAGAGGGTAACTAGCGCCTCTAGGATATCCATGATCGATGGTTTTTCTGGTTATAACTAGATATTAGTCATGCCCGAGGACAGAGAAAAAACGACCTTCACCACTCCTTGGAGCACATTCATGTATGCCAAAATGCCCTTTGGATTGATGAATGCAGGAGCAACATTTCAGCAAACCATGGACATAGCCTTCATCGGGGAGAAAGACCAGTTTGTGGTGATCTATCTGGATGACATCACAGTCTTCTCTAGGTCTAATAAAGAGCACTACTATCACTTAAGGAATTTTTTCTCAAAATGCCGGAGGTTTGGTCTTTCCCTAAATCCCAAGAAATCTTTGTTTGCCATGATGGAGGGAAAGCTGTTAGGCCATATAGTATCAGCAAAAGGAGTAAGACTTGATCCCAGCAGATTAGAGACAATTTAGACCCTATCACTTCCCAGGTCTAAGAAAGAAGTCGAGGCCTTTTTAGGAAAGATTAACTTTCTGAGGAGGTTCGTCTCAAATTTTGTTGAGCTGGTGAAACACATCACAGTCATGCTCAGAAAGGGAAATGAAGTGAAATGGACCGCTAAACCCAGGGAATCTTTTGTCCGAATAAAAAGGGCATTGGCTGAGGCACCTGTGCTGATCAGTCCTGACTATTCCAAAGACTTCCTAGTTTTTTCTTTCGCTTCTTTTGATACAGTAGCAACGGTCTTATTGCAAAAAAATGAGGAAGGGTGAAAGCAACCCATTGCCTTCTTCAGTAAAGCATTAAGAGATGCAGAAATCAGGTACGCGATCATGGAGAAGCATGCCTATGCCTTGGTGAAAGCTCTTAAAGCTTTCAGAGTCTATGTATTGCACTCAAAAGTGACTGCATACGTTCCTTCAGCCTCTATGAAGGACATCCTTATACAGCCTGACATAGATGGGAGAAGAGGTAAATGGATTGCCAAAATCCTGGATTTTGATCTGGAGATTAAGCCCACCAAGTTGATAAAGGGGCAGGGTTTAGCCAAGCTGCTAGCTGAATCCAATTGCAAAGCCTTGGGGATCAGCTTCATCAATGCTTGTTCAGAAAATTAGCAAGCTGAGTCATCCAACAAAGGTTCTCAGGGTGACTTATCGCTAGCAGAATGCACCTGGTATAGAGATATCTTGTATTTTCTGCAAGAGTTGAAGCCTCCTGATGGAATGAGAAAGAGTAAGGTGAGAGATTTAAAGCTCAAAGCGGTCAGATATTGCCTCATTGACCGAGCCTTGTACTGGAAATACCCTCTAGGGGTATTTTTAATGTGTCTGAATCCACAAGAAGCCCAGAAAGTTATGTTTGATTTCCATAGCGGCGTTTGTGGGGGGCATCATTTCTGGAAGACCACAGCTCACAAAATCCTCAGGGCTGGGTATTACTGGCCCACTTTATTCGCTGATGTTTGCAGATAAATCAGAGCCTGCATCAAATGCCAAAAGTTCTTAGGAAAGAAGCAGCTTAGACCACTGCCACTGAAGCCTGTAGTGGCTTCAACACCTTTTCAACAATGGGGGATGGACTTCATCGGAGAAATCCATCCTCCCTCAAGCGGCCAACACAGATGGATCCTGACTGCAACAGACTATTTCACCAAGTGGATAGAAGCTGCCCCCACCAGAAGTGCATCACACAAAGTAATTATCAGCTTCCTGGAGGATATCATAGCCAGATTTGGCTGTCCCAGCAGGATTGTCACTGATAATGCTGATTCGTTCAAATATGAGCCTCTGATTAAGTTCTGTGAGCAGTTCCAGATATCGCTAATTCACTCCACCCCCTATTATCCTCAAGGAAATGGACTGGAAAAATCTTCCAATAAAATCCTAATCAAGCTCATTAAAAGATTATTGGAAGACAATAAGAGGGCTTGGGATTCAAAGCTCAAATTTTCTCTATGGGCCAATCAAGTGACAACGAAGAAGTCCCTGGGCACCTCACCTTTTCAGCTGGTTTACGGAACAGAGGCAGTTTTTCCCACTCAGCTCGCCTTACCTGTAGCGAAGTTATTTCAAAATTATGAAGGAGAGCCAGATCATATGGTCAGAAGGATTCATCATATGGTGGAAGTACAACAGATCAGGGAACAGGTGATGGACACAACTCATAGTCATCAACAGAAGGTCAAACAGACCTTTGATAGGAAGGTCAGGAAGAAGGAGTTTGAGATCGGGGATTTGGTGCTTAAGTGGGATGCACTCAGATAGGATAAGGGCAAACACAACAAGTTCGACGCCCTATGGATCGGGCCCTTCAAAATCTCTGAGGTTTTCTCAAATAACACGTACAGGTTGTAGGATTTGAAGGGTGAAGAGGTTTTCAACAACCCAGTAAATGGGCATTTTCTGAAGAAATGTTTTGTTTGAGCCTTAGACGATTCCTTTGTTTGTAAATGTTGTCCTTTTGGTTCTTTGTTTATTTTTATTTTTCGGCTTAGTAAATGACTCCATAGCCCAATAGCAAGGCACTGAAGCTGCAAATGAGTTCTTAGATCATCACAGGGACGACTCTATCCCCCATGGAGCCTAATGTTAACATTAATTCTTGTTAAGAGGGGTGGGTTGTTTTCTCTCCTTTGAGCCCGTAGCCCGAGCTGTGAAGAAGAAGGCCTAAAAGTCCAACAAAGGCATTTTATTCAAAGGGCACAGTCATGAGTGCCAAGCGCAGCACATAGAAGAAGTCCTTTTCGGGCTTGAAATCAACTGAGCGGGCATTTTATTTTCAACGACAAGGATTCATCGACGGAGCAGAGCAACGGTCGGGGGGTAATTGTAGTCAACCGAGTCGCGCCAAGTATAGTGCAGAATTTTTTAAGGAAGTGAACGGTCGGAATTCTCCATGGAGCACTCGCGAAGTTACGAGGGTCGTTGATCACGATCAGTTTAAGCATGGGATTATTTCTTGAACTCGGGGTTCGTGAGTTCGGAGGGTGGACCATATCCTTTGGTTGTGCGAGATTGCGAGTTACAAGAAGTGTCCAAATGGGAGTCAACCATCGCTGACCATCACGTCTCGGGACTTCGTAAGGGGAGAATGCCAAAGTTCGATACTCCAACTCGCGAGGTCGCGAGTTGCAAGAGGCGCTACCACTTAAGCCCTAGCTAACGGTTACATGTGGAGGGTGTTTATAAGGAAAGGAGCCAGACCCGTATCGCCATCTTGGGTATCGGGAGTTTGGAAAAGAGGGGCCGAGGGTCTTTGACCCACGAACTCGCAAATCGTGAAATGCAAAGAGCTTTTAATGTCGGGCCCATAGCAGTGTCGAAAGTGTTCTGGGCCGTCTGATCAAGGAGATACACGTGGCGCATGATTGGGCTCTATCGCCTCTTCACGCATCGTGACTATGAAGAGCAAGGATCAGCCTCCTCCCAGCTGCGAGACGCGAAGCGCCGAAAGCGCTCAGGAGTTGGGCCCACAGTCTTGGCGCCCGATCACAGAAGAACAGGCCTGGGGAAAAGGTGCTAGCGCACACCATATGATGAAACAAGTCCCAAAACGCTAACATCATCGCAACCGTCCATCCAGAGGGATGCGTGGCGCACGATTAGTCCATGTCGACATTTCGGCTACCGGAGCTTCCAAGGGTAAGGGGTTTTGCTCTTCCATTGCATTTCAAAACCCCGAACCCCGAAACGTCGAAAGTGCCTTTGAGGATAAGCGCAGGGTCATGGCCCATAGTCACTCGGGGAAATAGAAAGAGTTGTGCAAAAGGGCCAAAAGAGCCAGGTTTAGCTGCAGAAGGGATCGACGCGATCTCCAGGTGCCAGTCTGACTCGGTCTCAACCCTGGTCCCTGCTAGGAGTAAATGGAGGTGGGAGGAGGTGGTTGAAACCTCTCCTCACTCATTAATTGTATGGTATGAAGGATCCGGTAGGAAGTCTGCCCGAGACGGTCCTATGTGCTGGTTTTTTTCAAAGAAGCCATGCCGAGTCCTCGACTAACCAGAGAAGTCTGCACATGCTAACTCAGCATTTAATGGCTCAGCTACCCCCCTGCAAGAGCCATGCAAAGTTAAGGTGGCGTCTGACGAAGGATTTCCGTTCGAGTTTGACTGAAGGGACGCCATGCCTTGGAGGTCCGAGCATGCCTCTGTTGGGCGAATTTTTCTGAGTATATGTACTCAGTTTTTGTATTTTTGAAGGTATCGATGGTAGAGCACAGCTCCCAATTGTAAAGCTTTAATCCAGCCTATGGTTCTCTGGTTATAGAAGAACATTTGAGACTTCTTGTTTAATGGCAGCCAACTCCTTCTTTTCCTCTTTTCCTCTGAATTTAAGATCCTGGGCATGGATGATCCAGTCAGGTGTTGCATTGCTATATTATGTAGGTTTGATATTATCAGTTCTGCAATCTTCTTAGGTTCATTTTGAAGTTTGTTCGGCTCTGAGAGGATCTCACAGCCGAGACTTTTCCTCTTTTATGAAGACTGCTAGAAGACCGGATGTCCAGAGCAGACTTTATTTCTCCTCTCTTCCCTCCAAATACTCACAACTATTATTAGTACTGGCTTAAGTTAGGTCAAGACCTCATGTGTCACTGTTGTTCCAGCCCAGTTTTCTGAGTTATAATGATACTGTTCCGAGTTTACTTCCATCTGATCACCCCTTTATAAACAAAACATGACATAAACTGTTGGGCGTCGGGCTCTGCTCCTGCTGCAATCCAGGAGTGACTTCCAATGCCAACACCTTCCGAGTGTTCATTTCAAACATCATTTGGATCAAACTAATGTTCTCGTCAACTTATGGCAGCAACTCGGCAACAGTTATGTCGAGATACAGTAAACACCTTCGGGCATGATGACCAAAACTTCCAATGGTCCAGGGCATATTCTTACTACTCATCCCCTTCTGCCCAGAAGGAATTAAGGAGATGGTCCCTGGGTGTGTCGAGATATATATTTGAAGCCAAAGAATTCCAAGGCAAGCCCCCCTACTCAGACAACCCCCCTGCGTTTATTTGTTTTATAACCTTATAAACATGTATATCCTTCCCCCCTGTGTTTATTTGTTTTGTAACCCTATAGACGTGTATATCCTGCGTTCACTCTCTATATCCATCGCCCGCTCCAAATTTCAAGGATTTTGAAGAAAAGCACGAAAGAATGGCCAGTGCAAAAGTTGATACGGTCGATTTCGAGCCAAAAGAAGATGATCTGATGGACGATGATATGACGACAGATGATGGAAATGTAGATGTTGTTCCCACTCCTGCACCCAAATTGAAATCCACCATAACGGGGGGCACTTCCCAACTCGACGATGGTGGCCCTAACAAGACCAAAGGAAGGGATTTCAGAAAAGAAACCGACGCTGAATGCAATTGCCACTTTGCAGCTCAAGATTTTGAGTCTCTCGACTCGGATGGTGGTCTTGACCCTCAGAGATGTATCCTTTCCTTTCATTTTTAGCATTTTGGATTAGGGTTTGGATATGTCCTTGGTGTAGGTTGTGTCCCTGAAGTCTTTGACTATAAGGAGATGGTCTCTTGGTGCACTGAGAGATTCATTTCAATCCAAAGAATTATTTAATTGCAGGATTAGTCTCCTGTTATGTGGAGATATAGTTAACATATTAGGGTGTGAGGAGAAGAACTCCCAATGGTCCAAGGCATATTCCTACTACTCATCACCTTCCGCCCAGAATGAAGTAATTTGGACCTCTGGAATTGCTCATGCAGGTTGTGTCCCTGAAGTCTTTGAATGTAAGGAGGTGGTCTCTTGGTCCTATTCTACTTAGAACGAAGTAATTTGGACCTTTGGAATTGCTTGTGCAGGTTGTGTCCCTGAAGTATTTGATTGTAAGGAGGTGATCTCTTGGTCCTATTCTTCTCAGAACGGAGTAATTTGGACCTCTGGAATTGCTTGTGCAGGCTGTGTCCCTGAAGTCTTTGACTGTAAGGAGGTGGTCTCTTGGTGCACCAAAAGATATATTTCAAGCCAAAGAATTATTCCATTGTGGGACCACTCTCCTCTTTCTTTGTCACCTTAGGTTTTCCACAAGATGTTCAGATTTCCAAAGCCAACATTGACCTTCAAAGGAGAATACTGGAAGGAGTTCCTAAAAAACCATGATAATCAATTTTGTATGCATGTTCAAGAGGTTGTCGATGCCTTCTACATGTTGTCGCACTAGATGAATACCACATAATTGTATGCATGGTTTTTTTTTGTTGGTTTTTTTTTTCTGCAACTCCTCTACATGTACTTATGACAACTATGTTCAATGCTTCAGTGCAAAGAACTCAGTCCAATGTCTATGGATAAATATAGATTACCCACTATTTTTCTTATAGATTTACTATTAAAAAATTGCCTTGGAATCTTGGTTGATGCTTCTTTGCTGGATTTAACACCTTTTCTCGTTTGCATGGTTCGATAGTCTCGTAATTCTTATATATTATATTGACTCAAGTAATTTGATCAAATATTAAGCATTGAACAATTATATGAGAATGCATTGTATCGATCACATGAGGCTTCTATGGAAACATAAATGAATTTCACACAGTTTCAAACCAACATTCAATTCCATTTGTAATGTAGATGGAACATAGCAACATAATTCACGATGCAAGAGTTGGGGACCCACCCAATAAATTTCGTTCTCATCTCAACCTTGTTGAACGAACGATCTCTTATTTCCCTCTCACTTCCTTGATTCCTTCACTTGAAAATGAAACATATTATTGGTTGTCCATGCCTTGTCCTCAATTTGAGCACTTTTACTTTATTAACGAAGTTACCAAATTTCTTCTTCGCAAATATTTTGAAAAAAATAATAATATATGTTAGATGAAGTCAAATGGGGCTATTAAATCAACTACAATATTAAAATTCAAGTTCGTCATTGTTATACTTACGGTCACGCTGAAAGTACAACGAGTTTATTTCAACAACCCTCCATTGATTTCTCTATAGATTTTTTATGCTTCTCTTATGCTAACACATCTTGAAAAGTATAACTATGACTCATTTTCTCTATTCTTTGATCGAAGAGCTTGTAGAGATGTCTAATTGACTTCATAGTTACTGTTTCTCCTAAAGTTTGCACCTGAGTGCTAAAGGGCAGAGCCATGCCACCGAAAATTTGGAATGGTCGTTCTTTTGAATTTGTTGGTGAGTTAGAGGGTTGTTTCACCAAGACAAAAACATGGTCAAATTGGCAAGATGATATGGATGCGCGTTCTCCTTGGTTAGTAACAGAGTAATGACAAAGAAGTGAAATAATAGAGCTAAAAACAAAGGGAAACAACAAACCATTCAATGAATAATCTGTTGCAAGAAGTTTAATACTTAAAATAATATTTCAAGGCATTAAACAATGTATCAAAAACACAATTACTCCCACAGGTTGCAATAAAAACAAATCTTCATCAAAGAATTAGCTGACGCATCTCAGTCGCCTGAAATGACCAATAGCACAATCTACGAAATCAACCTCCCTATTATCGAATCAACAAAGATGAATGTTATGGGATCAGAGAAATTTTTTTGTGTGACAATTGAATTGGAAAAAATTGTTACTTATTCTACTTTTTTTAAGGCCTTATCACAGTAAGAATGAAAACTTATCTTAGCCCACTATTATCTACAAAATCCAAACATCAATAGCGCCTGTAAATCAACTATACATAGTTATAACCAAAAATCGAGTTATAGTTTATATTTTCATTTGCTCACACCCTTTTTAATGATACAAGCACAAAAAAAAACGAGTATGTAGATAAAATATTGGACTAAAAAATGGTGATTTTGCAACAATGGGGCTTGTTTGAGACCAATTCCAGCTTCCGAAAATTTACCTCCCCTTTTCTATTTTCCCACTCTTTTTTATCTACTTCTTTTCCCTCTTCTATACTTAACTAAATTTCCCTTTCTTTTTCCTCTCTACTTTCTCTTTCTGGTTACTTAGTTGCTTTTCCAAAAATGTCTATGTGTGCAGGTTGGCAGATTCACGGGTTCACATTTCTACTCATGCTTTTATATCACGATTCCGATCAACCGCTTCCCCATTCCATACTTAGCCACTTTTTCGATTACGGATTTCCGGGAAGGCGGGCTGTAGATTGCACTTCCATTGTTCCATGACCTACAAACAACACTCGGAGTTTCGCATTATACAAATTGATCATCGGACTCCCACATCATCCCCTCTTCCGTGTAACACATTTTGCACTCAAAAGTTCCGAGACATACAATTTGACCGTCGGGCCCTCACGTCTCCTGAGGATCCCTTGTCACCCTATTTTGAAGCCCGTCCGACCGCTTTCCATACTTGGCCATTTCTTGGAATCTTTTGTGGATCATCGGGTTGGAGGGTTCACAAAATATCCAATTCCTAATCATTGTTTCTCGTGCCCGCCACCTTCGCACTTCTTTCCAAGTATGTAATTAGTAAGGTTTAATGCTAACAAATCATCATGCATCAACCATAAAAATTTTCATTAATGAGCTAAAGGCTTGAGGAGACAGTTACACTGACTATCCCTACACAACTTGTACATAAACATGCATAAAAGATCTTGCCAGGTAATGGGATATCCATTACAAATTTCAATATATTAGCGAAAACGAGTTCGACCGACCGTTTCCCTATTCCATACTTAGCCACTTTTTTGATTGCGGGTTCTCGGATAGGGGGGCTCAAGATTGTGCTTCCATTGTTCCACGACCTACAAACAACACCCAGATTTCCACGATATACAAATTGACTGCTGGACCGCCCCATCATGCCCTCTTTCGTGTTACACATTTTGCACTCAAAACTTTCGAGACATACAATTTGACCATCGGGCCCTCACCTCTCTCGAGTATCCATTGTAACCTTATTTTGAAGCTCAATTGATCGCTTTCCATACTTAGCCATTCCTTAATCTCTCTTCCCCGTCCTTGCCACCTTCACACTTCTTTCTAAATATGCAATTAGTAAGCTTCAATGCTAACAACTCATCATGAAGGAACCGTAAAGATTGTCATTAATGAGTGAAAGGATCAAGGAGATCTCCCATTAATACACATTAAACCAAGATTTGTGGAGGGTTATATTATCCCTTCCGAGTGTTCATTTCAAACATCATGGAATGTCTAAGTGCGCGGCTTGGCAGACTCACGGGTTCACATTTCCACTCATGCTTTTATATCACGACTCTGACCGACTACTTCCCCATTCCATACTTAGCCACTTTTTTGATCGCAAATTCTTGGGAAGGCGGGCTCTAGATTGCACTTCCATTGTTTTGTGACCTACAAACAACACTAGGAGCTCCGCGATATACAAATTGATCGTCGAACTCCCACATAATCCTTTCTTCTGTGTAACACATTTTGCACTGAAAAGTTCTGAGACATACAATTTGATCATCGAGCCCTCATGTCTCCTAAGGATCCCTTGTCACCCTATTTTGAAGCCCGTTCGACCACTTTCCATACTTGGCTATTTCTTGGAATCTTTTTCGCGGATTGTCTGGTTGGCGGGTTCATGAAAAATCCAATTCCTAATCGATGTTCCCCATGCCCGCCACCTTTGCACTTCTTTCCAAGTATGCAATTAGTAAGGTTTAATGCTAACACTTCATCATGTAGCAACCTCAAATATTGTCATTAATGAACTAAAGGCTCGAGGAGACAGTCACACTGACTATCCCTACACAACTTGTCCAGGAACATGTAGAAAATATCTTTCCAGGTAATGGGATATCCATTACAAATTTCAATATATTAGTGAAAACGAGTCCGACCGACTGTTTCCCTATTCCATACTTAGCCATTTTTTGCTTGCGGGTTCCCAGACAAGTGGGATCAAGATTATGCTTCCATTGTTCCGCGACCTACAAACATCACCCAGAGTTCCACGATATACAAATTGATCGCTGGACTACCCCATCATGCCCTCTTCTGTATTACACATTTTGCACTCAAAACTTTCGAGACATATAATTTGATCGTCGAGCCCTCACCTCTCATGAGTATCCCTTGTAACCCTATTTTGAAGCCCGACTGACCACTTTCCATACTTAGCCATTCCTTAATCGCCCTTTCCCATCCCTGCCACCTTCACACTTCTTTCTAAATATGCAATTAGTAAGCTTTAATGATAACAACTCATCATGCAGGAACCATAAACATTGTCATTAATGAGCGAAAGGCTCGAGGAGATATCCCATTAATACGCATTAAACCAAGATTTGCGGAAGGTTATATTATCCCTTCCGAGTGTTCATTTCAAACATCATGGCATGTCTTTCATGGGTCGTTGGGTTGGCGGGTTCACGAAATGTCCAATCCTTGATTGCTCTTCGTCATCCCTGCCACCTTCACATGTCTTTCTAAGTATGCAATTACTAAGCTTTAATGCTAACA
Source organism: Picea mariana (assembly GCA_032191745.1). Taxonomy (NCBI): domain Eukaryota; kingdom Viridiplantae; phylum Streptophyta; class Pinopsida; order Pinales; family Pinaceae; genus Picea; species Picea mariana. The sequence continues at coordinate 550,481 of JASDQU010102788.1, forward strand.
ACTCATCATGAAGGAACTATAGAGATTGTCATTAATGAGCGAAAGGCTCGAGGAGATCTCCCATTCACACACATTAGACAAAGATTTGTGAAGGGTTATATTATCCCTTCCGAGTGTTCATTTCAAACATCGTATGGAGAAAACGAGCGTTCTTTTCAACTTATGGCAGTAGCTCGACAATATTTCTGTGGAGATACAGTGAACATATTTGGGTGGGAGGACCAAAACTTCTAGTGGTCCATGGCATATTCTTCCTATTCATCTCCTTCCGCCCAGAACGAAGTAATTTGGACCTCTGGAATTGCTTGTGCAGGTTGTGTCCCTGAAGTCTTTGAATGTAAGGAGGTGGTCTCTTGGTGCGTCGAGACATATATTTCAAGCCAAATAATTATTCCACTGCGGGACCACTCTCTTGTTTCTTTGTCACCTCAAGTCTTCCGTAAGATGTTGAGATTGTCGTAGCCAACATTTACTTCAGAGGAGAAGACTGCAAGGAGTTCCTAAAAAATCATGATAACGGGTTGGACCTCTTACCCGAGTTTCTGGAAGACCCGACGACAATTCCTGAAGATATCACAAGGTTGCAGGTTAGTTCATTTAGAAATCCATTCTGGGAAATTGCCTGGTTGTTTACAATAATAATGGGACAAGAATCCACATGAAGCATTTCCCGCATGATTCTTTATATTTTGTATTTCACGGTCAAGGAATAAGCCATTTTTATTGGGGGACGCTAATTTCCATTGAAATCTGTACCCAGTTGTCACGATTCAAACATGAGAAGAAATTTTATATGTCATCCTATTTGGTTTTCGCGATAGCGCATTGCTGTTCGTTTTCAAAACTGTCTGTGTCCAAGAAGGTACACTATGAATTCGACCCAGTAACCTTTTGGTACCAGCCCTCCCATTGTTTTTATGAGGTTTTTAATGACTTTGTCTCAGTTTTCAAATATTTATTGTTAGGAAAGGATGCTCCTCGGATGTCTGACTAGGAAACCAAGTTTTTGGACAAGAAGGGGACATTTGAGCAAATGGAGAATTACAGTGTAATAATGCTTTTTGGCTTCAAGGAGAATCGTTCTTTCCTTACATGTCACATTACAGACAAAATGTTTGTTACAGAAATAACAAGGCAATACAACTATTGGTTGCATTTTTTCTATCAGAAGAGAAAAAAACAGTTCATTCCTCTGCCTTGGAAAGTCGGAGACTTCGTGTTCAGGAACACCAATAAGATTGATGAATTCGTAGGCCATTTCAACAACTTGAACCTAAGATATGATGAAATGCTAAGAGAGTTCGACCCTAATGGGATTTTTGTAGAAAATTTACTAGCAGTTGGCTTCAACAATTCTTTTATCCATACACACCTGAACGAAGACATAGACAATGACGACAACACTCTTGCTCCTGACGCTGGTGACCTAGAGATATTGCAAAGAACCAATGAATTGCACAAACAAGGGAAAAAGCTTCGGTGAGAAGAGTGTCCAATCCCCAACTACCACTCCCAAGAGTACGACATCCCGGAGCATCGCTCCAACGGCCCACCCCAATAAGAAAACAACCCAAAATTATTCAAACGAAGGAGGAGATAATAACCCTCCTTGGGGTAAAATTGATAGTTCTGACAAGCTTCCCTTAAGGAAGAAGAGAAAAAGCGTTGTGGAACAAGCAGAAGAGTCCGGAACTGAAAGTGAAGACATGGAAATTGAGATTGATCTGGATAGAGTATTCTGTGACGTTGATGAGCCCCGAGACACGATCCACCATAATCCCCTAATGGAAATAGTTGAGACCGATATTTTTTATGAAGATGAATCCTTCGTGCTCTAGAGTGTTGTTTTTGACAGTGAATCTAAAAATTTAATTATTGAAAAGAGAGATGTAAGAAATAAGAAAGGGAAATCTCGTTCAGAGATTAACCTTAGGAACATGTAGCCATCCAAAATCTCCCGACTTCACTGAGCAACCATAGATGCTCTTGATGATTCAATTGGAGGCATTGAGGCAAAGAATGCCAGACTGAAGGACCAAATCAAGGAATTGGATGAAGCTTTGATTCCTATGTCATTGCTTTCCAATCCTTTAGCAATAACTGTGCCTGCCACCCCTACATCCAAGTTAAATGGATCCCCCAACCTCTTCACATCGTGTAGAGGCTATGTGGATAAGAATATCAAGAAAAGAATGGAGCTAATTACTCAATCCTAGGAAACATAAAAAAATCTAGCTTCCTTTGGAATGAGGGCACATGGATTGTAGGAACATTTGCAAGAGGATTTAAAAAATGAAGAAGGTTTCTATATAGACACTGTCCTCCCTTTTGGCATCAATGTCACCAACATGACAGACAAGAGAAGAAGAGAATAAGATTTTGCCTCTCCAAACCGAATCAAACAATTAAATGCACGCTGGAAAGAGAAAGTTAAGAACCTACATCTCATTGTCCAATCATGTTAACAAGCCATATCAAAGAAAGAAGAATTATTCAGAAAGATGACCGAAATAGATTTAGTCAGAAGTACCAACGAGGTCCAAGACCCCAAATTAATCCTCAACTCCTTGTCCTTAACCAAGAAAGCCTTCGATGAACAAGTTGATATTTTTAAGGGATTGTCTTTAGAAAAGTTTTACGACATCCTTGAACATGGTGAAGATGACGTGGACAACTGGCTAGTGGACTATTCGGTACAAAATGAAGAAATTGAGCAATCTCTGCGTAATCTTTCTATCGATTTAAGGGAATTAGAAAGAGAGATTTTCAACATAAAAATCTGGCATGAGATCAACGTTGCCCCCATGAGAAGCTACATTGAAGAATGGATCCAAAGAGAAATCGACAAGCTCACCGATGAAGGGAAACAAGCGGTTGGCACGATTCCAACAACCGTCGACGAGAGCAATAAAAAGGCATCATCAAGCAAATAGAAAAGGGGGAGAGAGATACCATCATAGTAAGTCTATACTAATCACATCCTGTTGTCTTTATCAATCCAGTTATTCCACCTCCTTAAATAGAAGTGTCTAACCAAATATTGATAACTTCCAATTTCTTCTTTTCATGTCTTGCTCTCTACCGTCACCCACTTCTTCTTTTTACAGTCTTATTTCTTTTATGGTCCGCGGGAGCCCCAATCCCAGTCTATATGACAAACACTTTTAAATTTCGAGGAATATGTAACAGACATTATTATTTTTTTATAAATTTAAAAAAAAACTACTTCGGGAACAATTTCAACAGTGCCTTGTAACCCTGTTTTCGGAATGCAAAATAAGTTCTCTTTATGCATATCGGTCATCTTATTTTATTTTTATGTGCTCAATTTTTTTTATCTTGAACTATGTTGGATATCAGGAAATTGTTTTTATTTAATTTGAATGTTTAATGTGTGTGATTCCTGGTACTATTTTCTAGGAACCTTTATTTTAAAAAACAAAAAAAACAACATTTTCTATTGTTTTGTATTGCTTTAAAGTCATTACGATGGAACTTCTCTAAGTCCCACATTTAAGCTATACATGCCCGAGGAAAAACTTAAAGAGGAGTACCACATCTATAAAAACGCAGTAGGATTGACATCCTCGTTAGGTTGTCATTTCAGTCCTAACATATTCAAGGGTCAATAGACTTGTAAACACATCTGCAAGAATATCCACATAAATAGAAACCTTCAATTTTTTTTTATCATTGCCAAAAAAAAAACTAAATAGTCATGTTACAAATATACCTTTTGGTACTATATTGAACTGTCATAGGCATCTTACAAATATTTATGTTCTTACAAATATATCAGTTGGATAGGCATGTTACAAAGATGCCCTCTTCCAGGAGAGAAATTGTAGATCAATCTCTGCAAAGTGGGCTTGCTGTCACAGACAAAAGTTTCAGGAAAAGTCCATATTCCTCTGTCTCGACACCTTCTTTTCACATAGTTTAAATTAAATTCAATGAGCTGAAAACTTGTGAAAATAAACAATAATGTTAGGTGTGTGTTAATATATAGAAAAAACTAGCAAACACAAAGGTCACACAAGAAGATCAAAGAATCTTCGACATTGAACACATTTTCAAAAAATATATATATTTGTTTCTTTTCCACTACATATAACTTTATTTATCCTAACACATATAGAGACAGACAAACCAAATGATCTATTTAATAGAATGAAATGGATGTTGCTTACTTTGTCCATGGGAAAAATTAAAGAAGTGACTATGGAAATTTAAATGAATTTCATAAATACATTAAAGAGATAAAACCTACAAGGTAGGAACGAAAATTTCGAACATGGAAAGTTAGACTCCAACAATATATCAAGTTACAAGTGATGGGGATATCTGTTCTTTTTAGTAGCTATCTGTTGTACTAATGGTAATAGGAAAAATTACAAAATCTTATTAATAAAATAAAAACAAGATGGATTATGCAAAACACAGTATAATTAGAATGAGAATACTTTCAAAAATTAAATGGTTTCAATGTCAGAATTGCTCTAGGAGATTAACACTTTGGCTCCTTCTCTTTTCGAAATGAATGTGATCCATCGATCAGTTTCCACTTCGCCATCTGGGCGACCCGGGCACTTTAGCGTCCCTCCTAAAGTTTTACCGACCTGCCAATTTTAGAAATCCCCTGGCCATATTTAGCGATGGAACACATTTCTCACAAAGTGAATTTCTCGCTAATTACTTGTTGAACTGATATTATTATAATATTATCATTAACTAATTCGGGAATTCGAGACTCCGACTCTTCGAGGCTCTGGGCTTTGAGGGAACTGTGTTTGTTCTGGAAGGAAAACTCCCAGAGTGACATTCTCCCGAAGTCATGTAGCAACCTAACGTCTTATGGCCAATGTGTCGCGTAGTGCCATGTGTCATTTTCTGCATGGATACCCCCTGTATTGCCTCCTTCTTTCCATGTGTCCACGACAGTTTACATTTCTCTCTGGTACTTAGGGCTTCTCATTCTCCCACGGTTCCCCCATACGTGTGCAGTTATTCCCATTCCAACCCAGCATTGACTACATTGCCATGCAACACTTGTTAAACTCAAGTAATATGGTACACCAATATGATGAAATTTGTAATATAGTACATCGATGTGACAAAATATATATTTTGAAATCTAAGGTTTAAGAGTACAAGGAATTAACATAGAATTCCATATGGAAGTCATATATTGACTTAGTCATAAGGTTCCAACTAATAAGTTTCAAGTAATGTATATATATACTACTCTACTGTCGTATTTATATAGTATTAAAAAAATATCATAAGGAATGAAATTATGATAAAAATACTTGAAAACTAAGGCGTTGCAAACCAATAAAGTTTGGAAGGTCTATTATTTGAGGTTGGGAATCAGATTTGTCATATAACAAAAGCTAAAACATATGGATTGAAACAAGGTATATGTATTTATAAAAGCAAATAATACAATAATGGTGATTCCACAAGTCAAAGGCGAGTTAATTGTTATAAAGGTAATGATGAGTCCACAAGTCAAAACTGAGTTAATTATGACACCTAAAAGATACTAAATTGTATCTATCCACCACAAACATGCTATATGAGTTAATTATGTTGTCAAAACAATGTACACACATCTTCATCATTTTTATTGTCTACTTTTACTTTAAGCTTTATTTATGTATTTTATAAATAAAGTGAGTTAATTATAACACCTAAAAGATACTAAATTGTATCTATCAAGCACAATCACGTTGTATGAGTTAATTATGTTGTCAAAGCAATTTACAAATATCTTCATCATTATTGTTGCCAACTTTTGCTTTTAAGCTTTGTTTATGTATTTTAGAAATGCTTTATTTAAAAAAAAAATATTCTGTGAAGTGAAAGGATTTCCACCAACGTGACAAGTCATTAAGGGAAATTTGACAGACATATACTAAGGAAAGCAATAAGCTTGCAGGATATATATATATATATATATATATATATATATATATATATATATATATATCCTGCAAGCTTATTGCTAGAATTTGTGTGTATCATTAAATGTCTCGATGTGGTGTGAAATAAGAGGTATTCATATTTTTTATATATGTACATATATTATCATAAATATCTTGCAAGCTTATTGCTTGCCTTTGTGTGTATCATTGAATGTTTCGATGTGATGTGAAATAAGGGGTATTTATATTTTTTTTTGTTGTTTTTTTTAATGAGTTTAAGATATTTTTGCAAAATTTTTATAATATAAAATTGCAATTTTAAAGTGTAATCAAATTTCTAAATGGAGTTATATTAATCAATGGATTTACGATTTTGGTCATTTTCAGTTAGCTAGAAAGAAGTTATTATAATTTCATCGCTCTTTAGATTATTTATGAGTATTCTCCAATAATATTAGGTAAAGCCATATAGAATGACAAAAGAGAATGATCAATAGTGTTAAATTGGAAGTAAATGAATTAATGACAATAACAGGTTTATTGGAAGTAAATGAATTGGGCTATAACTGGTTCATTTTCATAACCAATCCAGTCGTGCAAAATATTTTCAAATAATTAAAAATAAATAAAAAAAATATATTTATAATGTATTACTTTTGGAAAACCTCTTAATTTTTTTTATCAATGGATGGGTTAAAATTCCGTCAACACATATAGATTGCTATATACCATGCCACATTAGGTATAATACAAATTTTCACATAACACCTACCAATGCCAAAAGTGATGAGCGCTCATGCGTATATATCGTCAGTCCTTGTGCCTCTAAATGTAAGTTTATAAAAGAAAGGATTGGATAGAAGTGCTCATTTTTCCATTGACTTTGGCCTTTAAAATAAAAATCTTTATTATAAATATCCCAAGTAAATCATACATAGTACACAATTTTAAAAGGACCCCAACAAAATTTTATAGAAAACAAAAAAATACACAGTAGAAAATTGCATAACCATCTATATTAGAAAAAAACAATCATTCTCGAAACTTAGGATAGTTAACAAGTAAAACCGAGTTCTCTACTAGGAATAATATGAACCTTGGAAGATGGTAGGGTCGTCCATAGACTTTACATAGATTTCACTCTGTTAAAATTTGATGAGCGCTTGCATTTTAATTACAGGTTTCAGAAATGAAGGAGATTGGAAGAGTTTCAAGGTAAGAAAACACCCTCTAAGATGCTCTGTTAGGGTTCTGTTCTGCGGTAAGGGTTTACTTATTTTCCCTTTGTTGCACCAGGTCACCCTGGGCCGGGGCGAGCTATGAATCCACCTGAGGGAGGTTCGCGAGGCGCCTCCTACAACCAAGTTGTTGCGTTGGATAACATAGGCGGTGGCTTCCACCGCTTGTCCTTTGAAACTTCCCCCTGACCTCCATTCTCAATTTTTCTTTGAGGGAGCCGTAAAAGGAAAAGCTATGGAGATTGACCCAGGACCAGCTCATGCAAAAGCGGATTGTCCTTGGGAACCTAGGAAATGCATTCCTCAAGAACCGTTGGCACCGAAATATGTGGTCAACACACCCAGAATTGAAGAACAAAAACATTATATGAGGGATTATGCTCTGGTAGGAAAATTCTTAGGCATTTGGCCTTTTGAATGCGATCTCGTCAAATGGATACACCAATGGTGGAAACCCAAGGGCCATTATGACCTACAGCTGGGCTCCAAGGGTCTTTTCACCATCAACTTTCACAACTTAGAACACTGAAACCACATATTTGATGGGGGACCATACTTGTTCAACTCAGCCAACCTCTTCCTGTGCTTTTGGATGGAGAAATTTAGCCTTGAAAAATAATATTCTGCTCATGCACCGGTCTGGATCTGAATTTACTCCCTTCCACAAGAGTTCTTGATCCATATGAATTTCGGTGTCCTCCCACCTATTCCAGTTGGCTCATTTTGGCAGTTTTTTCCTAGTTTTTGGGTCCCTGACTTTCGGGGCCGTTTTGAGGCCCTAAACAACGTTTTCAGGGCTCACCATAGTCAAATTGTGGACAGGGTTAGAATTTGATGGCAACATGTGTATTCCTCGGATATACCTTTCCAATGGGCTATCGTGCACCTAAAACGTAGATCGTATGCAAAAGTTACGACCTCGAGAAGTTGATGTACTAACTTACCCAAACGGGGCCCACATGACTTTTGGTGCTTCATCTCCTAGGGTTAGGTTTTTGGATGTCTAGGGTTTTTGACATTCCTGTTTATTGTAAAAAGGCCTTTAGAGGCTCATTGTAATCATCTTCTTTCGAATGAGTGCAACTGTCACATCTCTTCTCATAGATAAGCCGCCACCATTCTAGCAAGCTTATTTTTTGCTACATTTTACAGTTTTAGCTTATTTCCTTATTGAATAGAAACCAATTTTACTGTATATATGTTATTCTATGTTAAGAATATTTTGATAATAATATGTATTCATTTCGTTCTTCTCATAAAATCTGGATCAATGGTATCAGAGCGGTCTGCTCCTTGTCGTTCTTAATGCATGTCCCCAACGAGGTCAGGGTACAAAGAATTGGGTCACGAGCTTGTTTCTCTTGAGGACAAAATCTCTCACATGCCCAAGCAACCTCTCATGACGGGAGAAAATAAAGACGACGTGACAGGAGATCCCTTCAAAATGTTGCTCGAGGAATCCCTCATGCAACATAGGAATGAGATGATGGATAGTTTTGCGCAAATCTTTCGGCGGCTACCAACAAGCGATGCATCTTCCTCAAAATGAGGCGCTGCCCCCTTCAAGGTACAAAACAACTTAGACATTCCTATATTTGAAGGTCCCGATAGAAAAAACATATGCTTCAGACTATGTTGTGGGCGTCGTTCTCACTTAGCACGACCACCCCGTGGCCTATCATAGTGAGACACTATTAGATGTTGTCCGTAAGTAACCTACTTACGACCAGGAAATGTACTCCACTGTGAAAGCATGCCGTCAGTGGAGACATTAAATTATTGGGAAGGAGACAGTCATCCACAATGATCATAAGCCACTGCAGTTCATGCAGTCACAAGGCAAATTGTAGAATGATCGCCATCAGAAGTGGTCCACATACTTGCAACAAATCCACCTCAACAACAAGTATAAAACAAGAAGCACTAACCACGTCATTTATTGCCTCAACAGACCTCCAGTTGTGACACTCATCACGGTGCTAGATTCTTTCGGCCATGAGACCTATGGATGGCCTCAACTCTATGATACAGACCCAGACTTCGCCACCACCTACCAAATGTTAGGCGCAAATGCAGTGGTTGCTAATTTCCATCTTCAAGATCAGCTTCTATGTCGTTTAGGCCATATCTGCGTTCCATTAAATGAGTGAGCAAAGATGATCTGGGAATCCCACTACAATCGGGTGGCGGGAAACTTCGGAATCTAAAAGACAATGGCAATGCTGCAGAAACATTTCTACTGGCCGAAACTTCGACAGGAGGTCAACAAGTATATCAGGTCCTGCACTACCTATGTTATTTTCAAACCGTCCTCTAAGAAATAGGGCCTGTACACCCCTCTGCCTACTCCTGACAGGCCATGGGAATCCATCTCAATGAACAACATGTCGGGCCTTCTATCCACCAAGCGGGGAAATGAATGTGTTTTTGTGGTCATTGATCGCTTTTATACAATGGTGATTTTGGCCGCCTGCAAGAAGAGCATCACAACAGAGGCCACTGCCAAGCTCTTCTTTGAATGAGTCTGGGTACATTTTGGAATCCCAAAAACCATTGTCTCATATCAGGATAATCAATTTCTCAGCAAATTTTGGTCGATCCTCTAGTCATTGTTAGACACCAAGCTCACCAAATCCACGATCTTCCACCCCCAGATAAAAGGCCAAACCAAGGTCGTAAATCAAATGATCGTGCATATCCTATGCATGTATAATTCCAAGCACCCTCGCATATGGGATAAGATTATTACCTATGTCCACCATAGCTACAACCAAGCCCTGCATAGCTCAACCAGCCACAACCTCTTTCAGGTGGGGTTGAGATTCCAACCATTGGGTCCCATAGGTGTTTCACTACCCCTTGCGGTCACCTCATCCGACTCATCTCCTGCTCCAACTGAAGCTGAAAAAGCCACCCAATTCATTGAGAGGATCCATTACATCCACCAATAGGTTCAAGATATCCTATAGAAGTCTAATGACAAGTACAAGCAATGCCATGATCAACATCGAGTGCCACATAATTTTTAGGTGGGCGAAAAAGTTTGGTTGCATTTGCAGAAAGAACGCCTTACATGACCCCATTGGAAGCGTCGCCCACTTAGTTATGGGTCGTACACCATCACAAAGGCTGTGGGTGATAATGATTTTGAGCTCAACATTCCTCCTTTCCTTGGCCTGCACCCGATGTTCAACATGGATCTCCTTCGACCTTTTTTCCCACCATTATTGGACACCTCATAGATAGCAGAAAAACTGACACCAACAGAGCTCAACCTCGATTGCATACAACAAGAATACAATGATCATATTGTGGAAAATAGGTCAAGGGCACTCACTAACAAAGGATCCATCTTTATCGAGTTGTCAAAGCACGACATTTCCTACACCAAGTCAAGTGGCTCACCTAGGGCCAAATTTAGCAGAAATTTCCTCATCTCATAGGGTCACTTAACACAATGAAGACCATTGCTTCCCAAGGGGGGAGGATTGATCCATATGGATGTTAGTGGCATCCCACCTATTTCAACTGGCTCATTTTGGCAATTTTCCAGTTTGGCAGTTTTTTCCTAGTTTTTGGGTCCTCGACTTCCGAGGCCATTTTGAGGCCCTAAACAACGTTTTTAGGGCTTTCCATAATCAAACTATCGATGGAGTTAGATTATGACAACGACATCTGTATTCTTCATATAGACCTTTCCAACGGGATATCGTGCACCTAAAACAAAGATCATATGCAAAAGTTACGACCCCGAGAAGTTGATGTACTAACTTACCCAAACGGGGCCCACATGACTTTTGGCGCTTCATCTCCCAGGGTTATGTTTTTGGACGTCTAGGGTTTTTGACATTCTTGTTTATTGTAAAAATCCCTTCATAGCCTCATTGTAAGCATCTTCTTGCGAATGAGTGCAACCGTCACATCTCTTCTCAGAGATAAGCTACCACCATTCTAGCAAGCTTGTTTTCCATTGCATTTTACAGTTTCAGCTTATTTCCTTATTGAATAGAAACCAGTTTTACTGTATATTTGTTATTCCATGTTAATCATATTTTGATAATAATCTGTATTCATTTTTTTCTTCTCATAAAATCCGGATCGGTTCTGTTTAGAAGAGATCCTTGTCGGCATTGGAAACACCATCAGGGTTTATGTCAAGTCCTTCGAGGATACAAAGCATAGAAGGTACACTTCATATTCTCACATCTGTGTCTATATCAATATTTCCAAAGCCCTCTTTGGATCCATATCCTTGGAATACCATGATGAGGAATGGTCTCAAACTATATATTACAATCACATACCTTTTTGATGTAGAAAATGTCATGAACATGCACATATTTTTAGAGATTTCCCTCTCAATGCTGCAAACAAGGCCGAAAACCATAAATCAAGCAAATCAAAAGATGACTTCACACAAGTGGTTGGCCGACAAGGTAAAGTGGCCAAGAAAATGGTAACACCTGCAACTAAGGAGCCATCCTCCAACAATTCTTTTGATGCCCTTCAACAAATTCCAGAGGACATGGATGAACCGTCGATTCCCCCTCAAGAAAATGAAACCCAACACAATCCGAAAGGAAAATAGGCGAATACCCTTGTCTTGGAACAAATCCCTCCTATTCCCCCTTTCCCACACTAAGGATAGTGAAGCATCCAACCTCGAATAAGGAGATGTAGAAATGGACTTAGTCGAACACGACCTAACATTAGTGGACTCGGTACATCTTGAAAAATCTTATCGTAAAAAGGAACTGTATACCATCCCTCCAGATCAGTTGTGCAAGATTCATAAGGTATTCCTCAACTCTTCAGTGGTCTCCTTGTCCAAATCTAGTTCTGTATTGGGCATCCATCATAACCAACATAAATATCAGCGCAAACTTCAGAAGGACGAAAATAAAAGAGGTAGAAAATCCACCCAACAGCGCATACATGAAATTGGTCATTTC
>JASDQU010102788.1:562697-587545 GCA_032191745.1 Picea mariana
TCATCAACATGAATCTCATCTCATGGAATATTCAGGGACTTAATGGTCATGGAAAGCAAAGGATTCTATACTATTGCATCATAGTAGAAGAACCTGACATTTTGTTTCTACAAGAAAAAAAATGTGCAGGCGAAGAGATGGAACAAATCCTCTCTTGATGTTGGAGGTAAGGGAAAATGATCAACACTGATACAATAGGAACAACCAGAGGTTTGGATATCCTCTATAACCCAAGCTCTATGCTCTTGGAGAACTTCTTCACTACCAGTTGGACAATCACAGCGAAATATCGGGTCATTGGTTCCAATAGGTCGGGCTTCCTCACCAATGTTTATGGCCCCGCTACTCATAGGGAAAATATTCCTTTCATTCAAAATATGGACGGGCTTGGAAACCTCATCGAAGATCGAATATGGATCCTGAGCGGCGATTTCAACATGGTCTGCAATCTTGAAGAGAAAAGAAGAGGAATTTGCAGACTCAAGGGGGAAAGCGGGCACTTTTAATCCTTAATCGACAAGCTCTATCTCATTGAACTTGAAACCCACAATGGCCTCTTCACTTGGTTGAACCGACGTTCAGGCTCCCAGCAGGTCGTGTGCCATCTAGACCACTTCCGCATCTCAGAGTCTCTCTTGTTGGATGGTCTCTCACTCGATGCTTGTATCCTTGACGCCTCAGGTTCTGATCATTGGCCCATTCAGCTCTAGGTGGATATCCTCGACTCTCCTGGGAGAAAATATTTTAGATTTGAGAAATTTTGCATCGCTCATACATAATTCGAATCCATGGCCCCTACTTGGTGGAAAGAAGCGACCATCCATCATGGTTCCAAAATGTATCGTTTTCAACATAAATTAAAAAACTTTAAGCAACGCCTCAAGCTGTGGAAAAAATAGAACTTTAGCAACATATTCGAAGCCCAAAGGATATTGAATGATCAAATGAAGCTCCTTCATATTAAAATCATAAATCAAGGTCTCACAGAGCAACTCAAAGAGCAGGAAGCATTGCTAATTTTTTTTTTCTTTGATGAAAGGCGTTCTTAAGAGGAGATCCTGTGGAGGAAAAAATCCAGGATACAATGGCTTCAAGAGGGGTAACAAAACACCAATTTATTTCACCACTCAACTATCTAGTGTAGGAATATCAATTGTATCTCGAACCTCATTTATGATCAAGGAAAAATCCTCCAGAATTACGAGGACCTTGAGCCAGAACTGATGTCCTACTACCAAGATCTACTATTAGAACCCCCCAGCGACAGATCACCTTCCATTGAAAAAAGAACTCAACACATACCAGCCAACATAACTCAGGAACAGAATAAAGCTCTGCTGAGACCAATCATGATCGAAGAAGTGGATCTGGCACTCCATGACACTCCAGAAGGAAAAGCTTCTGGACCCGACGACTTCATGACATATTTTTTTCATTACTTTTGTCCCATGATTCGAGAGGAAGTATGGGAACTCATTGAGGACTCTTGTAAATCTGGTCAGGTTCTCTCTATGCTAAATGCAACCTTACTTACACTCATCCCCAAATAAGAGTGAATTACTCATCCTAAGAAGTTCCAACCAATTGCTTTATGCAATCTAATTTATAAGCTTCTAACAAAGGTGATTTCCCGTCACCTTAATCCCCTGCTTCCCTTCATCATTTCTCTTCAACAACCAGGCTATGTCGAAGGTAGGCAAATTCTTGACGACGTCATCCTCACTCATGAAGTCATCCACTCCCTACAAATCATGGGTACTCCAAGTATTCTCTTAAAGTTATACCTTTCCAAATCTTTTGATAAATTAAGTTGGCCTTACATGAAATCTACTCTTCTTGATTTTGGTTTTTCTCCTTCCCGGTAGATTAGATTCTCAACCTCACTTCCTCCGCTTTCTTCTCTATTCTGATCAATGGTGTCCCATCCCTCCCCTTCTCACCCTCTTGAGGCATTCGATAAGGGGATCCCTTTTCCCCCTTCCTTTTTATCATCATGGTGGAAGGTCTAAGTCGATTCATCAAAGCGTACATTGATGACATATATTTAGTTGGGATACCCCTTCATGGCATCAATCCTCTCATCTCCCACAGTCAGTTCATTGATGATACCTTAATTATGGTCTCCCCAACGGTTCACAAAGCCCACCGAATCCTCCACATTCTACAAACCTTCAGTGATGCCTCATGAATGTACATCAATTGAGACAAATCTCAGATCTTCTTTTTTAACACTCTTCTTACTATCCAAATTCACATAACAAACCTCCTGGGATTTTCACGCAACTCCCTTCCATCCAAATACCTTGGCATTCCCCTCATAGACAAAGCTCTATGAAAAAACCCCTGAGAAGGATTGCTTTCTTCCTTGGCTAAAAGACTTTCCTCTTGGAATTTTCATTCCCTCAACCTTCCAAGTTTCCTCTTCCTCCTCAAATACGTTCTTCAATCCATGCCCATTTACTCTTTCTTGGCTCTGGCGGCTCCTCGTTTTATGCTAACTACCATCAAAACTTTGCAAAGGAAATTTCTTTGGCAAGGTGCAAAGATAGGTCGAAAAGGGGCCCTGATCTCGGGCGGTCTCGGGCTGCGGGGCCCTTCCACTCTCAACAAGGTCCTCAATGCTAAAATTTGGTGGTGGTGGCTCAAGCGCCCCACTGATCTTTGGGCCCGTCTTTAGCGACATAAATATACTCCACACCTTGCAGAAAAGCATCAAATCAGATGGAACAATCAAACTCATGGCTCCTTGATTTGGAATGTCTCTAAGAAAAACAACTCCTTGATCTCCAATCATGCCTTCTAGGAAGTGCAGAATGGTACGAAAACTTCATTTTTGGCATGACTCATGAAAACAATGGCCTTCTCTGGTGCATGAACCCCTTGTCGAAAATTTCCTTTCCCCCACAAGTCATGAGGGCTTGGAAACCGTAGAGGATTACTAGCAAGAGGACCCCCTCGGTGGGACCTGACATCTATGGAAATCCTCATGAATGAACCTCCACATTCCAGAGCACATGGATCTTCAACCTTCCCATGAGACGACCAACTCTAGAAAAATTCAAATAATTCAGGGAGAGGACATTTTAAGATGGGGGAACACATTGCGTGGAAACTTCATTATTCAAGAAGATTATAGTATTAAGGAAACCTTCCATCTCATCCCACAAGAGCAGGTCTGGATGAAAATATGGTTGTAAAAGCACTGGCCCAAAATCAACACTTTCCTTCGGCTTGTAGCACACAAAAGTATTCTTACCTAGGATAACCTTCTAAAGTGAGGCTTCATAGGGCCTTCCATTTGCATGCTTTGCTTGGGGGAAGCCGAAACTCAAAATCACCTTATCAACCTCTATTCCTATAGTTCTCAAATATGGGATCAAAGTGCAATAGTTATGCACACAACAGATCACAATCGAGAAGGACTCAAAGACACCATAGAAGGATGGAGAGACATAGATTTTCGCTCTCCCATCCTCAACCGTATCTGGAAGCTCTTTCCTGGTTTTATCCTCTGACATCTTTGGAAAGAATGAAACAACCACATTTTCCAATCCACACAACTTGATTAGAAAGAAGTGTGGAAACGAATTCGCGACAACATCAGATAAACCATCCATTTGCAAAATTGGAAAGATGAGGACTTAATCTTCTCTCCTCATGAACAACCTATCCTGGAAAATTGGAATATCAAACTCAACCCCTCTCATTCCAGGAAACTTCAGCGATCCCAGACCAAGGGTATCGCTTCCCATTGGTCTCCTCTGCCTCTAGGCTTTACCATGCTAAATTTTGATGGAGCATCCAAAGGTAATTCCGGTGTCGTTGACTTTGGAGTGGTCTTCCACAATAGATAGGGAAACATCACTCTCATCTTTGTTGGTAGCATTGGGCATAATTCTAATAATTTTGCGGAGCTATGGGGTATTATGAAATGTATGCATCTTGCATAAGAACATGGTTATACTTAGTTGATTTTCGAAGGGGATTCCCAAATCATTCTCAACCTCTTTGCGAGAATTCTTAATGGGGCGGACCCTGATTTTTTTTCCATGTTGGAACCTCACAAATGGCCTCAACGCCATAACAAATCTCACTCATCCCGACCTAGATCTCATCCCCTCGCATATTCGAAGGCACGTGAACCAGATCGCCGAAAAATTAGCAAATATAAGGGTGGCTCAAGACGGATAAGATATTCTCTGCACATCCTCCACCCACACAGAACGTCCAATCCTTGAGGACTGCATTGCTCTGGATCTTATTAAGTTTTAATGATTTTCAAAGATAATAGCACAAATAAGGATCAATAAGAGAAACACAATCACAAGGTAAACAACATTTTATCCTGGAAAATCCTCATGGGGGAGAAAACCCAGCAAAAACTTCCTTGATATAGATTGGCAATATAATGCCAAGAGAAATACCAAAACACTAAAGATAATCCCACACTAAGCATACACCTCTCTCTTCTCCTTGTTCTAACTGCAACTTCCTTCAATACTTGCACAATAGATGAGTGACTTGATTGAGTGTAAGAATGAGGCATCATCCTCTCTTATTTATACTAGCTGAGAGGCACTAGGGTTGTGTTTCTTCACCAAGCTGGTCCGAATTCTTCACTTAGTGGATAAAACCACTTTAATTATCCCTAGGGGCTGACTTTACAATCACCATCATATAACTAGGGTTTGACCAATCCACAAAAGGGGATTTGGTCATATAAAAGACCCGACAAGATCAATCCACAAAAGGGGATTTGATCTATATAAAATAACTCAATAATAATTAGAATATTCTTCGCAGTTACAATATTTCAACAATCCCCCTTAACAAGAAGGGTATTCTTCAATACATCTCAACCTCTTTGCGAGAATTCTTAATGGGGCGGACCCTGATTTTTTTTCCATGTTGGAACCTCACAAATGGCCTCAACGCCATAACAAATCTCACTCATCCCGACCTAGATCTCATCCCCTCGCATATTCGAAGGCACGTGAACCAGATCGCCGAAAAATTAGCAAATATAAGGGTGGCTCAAGACGGATAAGATATTCTCTGCACATCCTCCACCCACACAGAACGTCCAATCCTTGAGGACTGCATTGCTCTGGATCTTATTAAGTTTTAATGATTTTCAAAGATAATAGCACAAATAAGGATCAATAAGAGAAACACAATCACAAGGTAAACAACATTTTATCCTGGAAAATCCTCATGGGGGAGAAAACCCAGCAAAAACTTCCTTGATATAGATTGGCAATATAATGCCAAGAGAAATACCAAAACACTAAAGATAATCCCACACTAAGCATACACCTCTCTCTTCTCCTTGTTCTAACTGCAACTTCCTTCAATACTTGCACAATAGATGAGTGACTTGATTGAGTGTAAGAATGAGGCATCATCCTCTCTTATTTATACTAGCTGAGAGGCACTAGGGTTGTGTTTCTTCACCAAGCTGGTCCGAATTCTTCACTTAGTGGATAAAACCACTTTAATTATCCCTAGGGGCTGACTTTACAATCACCATCATATAACTAGGGTTTGACCAATCCACAAAAGGGGATTTGGTCATATAAAAGACCCGACAAGATCAATCCACAAAAGGGGATTTGATCTATATAAAATAACTCAATAATAATTAGAATATTCTTCGCAGTTACAATATTTCAACAATCCCCCTTAACAAGAAGGGTATTCTTCAATACATCATCCAGAGAGAGAGAGAGGGCAACATCATCATCAACATCTGGAACATTGAATTGCACATCTATAAATCATCAGAAGTTTTTCTCATCATCAATAACATCACCGTTCATAACATGGAGATGGAGTAACATCATCATCATCATTCACATCATGTAGTTGAAATGGAATCATCATTATTATAATCAACATGAATCTAAAATATTATCATCATCATTGTTAGCATGTAGCTGAAATGTCATCATTATCATCTACATCAACATCAATTAGTATAACACTAATATAACATCATCAATCAATATGAGGCTGATACAACATAATCAACAACATCACGAGGTTGATACAACAACAACAATGACAACAACGACAACATGAGGCTAAGGCAAAAACATCATCAACACGAGGCTGAGATAAAAACATCATCAACATGAGGTTGAGATAACAACATCATCAACATGAGGTTGAGATAACAACATCAACATCATCAACACGAGGCTGAGATAACATCATCAACATCATCAACACGAGGCTAAGATAACATCATCAACATCATCAACACGAGGCTGAGATAACATCATCAACATCATCAACACAAGGCTGAGATAACATCATCAACATCATAATCATATGGCAATAGAATGAGGCAAGTGCAACAACAACATTTGGTGGTACTCTGACAGACCGTCCTTACCAGACCATTGGGATCTTCCTAGGAATCATAATATTCCCTAGGATATAAAATCCTAACGGAGCTACCACATGGTTCTTTGATAGACAATCCTTATCAGACCTTCAAGATTTTCCCAGGAATCAAAAGATTCCATAAGATATAAAATCATAACCGAGCTACCACTACTGACCATATATGGCATATGCATGGACAGGTACTCTGATAGACCTTCCTTACAAGACCTTTGAGATCTTTCCAAGGATGATCAGTCCCCTAGGATATAAAATCCTAACTTATCTACTCGATGTTGGTCAGGATACCATAGTATCATCAACATCACTCCCCGTTTCGAGGGATTTCCTTTCGGACAACACCAAGCTTGTCTCGTAAGTGCTCAAACTTCACACGAGACAGAGGCTTGGTCAAAACATCTACAACTTGCTCATCTGTGCCAACATATTGGAGCTTTATAACTTCCCTCTTCACTGTATAATGAATGTAGTGATACTGAATTTCTATGTTCTTCGATTTATCATGGAACACTGGTTTCTTCGTCATCTTTATACAACTCTAGTTATCACATAGAATCATAGTGGATTCCATCTCCAGATCGAATAGACCTGTCAACAACTTCTGAATTCATATGGCTTCACAACTAGAGGAACATGCTGCAATGTATTCTGCTTCTACCATGCTAAGAGAAATACTAGATTGCTTTCTGCTCTGCCATGAAGTCATGGCTGACCCAAGACTGAAACAACATCCTGAAGTTCTGTTTCTGTTAGAAAAATTTCCATACCAATCTGAATCTGTATAACCATAAAATCTGAATTCATGATCTCCAGTATAACTAAAACCATATTCCAATGTACCCTTAAGGTATCTCATCACATGTTTTGCAACTACAAGGTGAACTCGTCTGGGCTCTACCAGATACTGACTTAAAGTGTTCACAACAAAACATATATCTGGCCTGGTATTCGTCAGATACATCAATGAACCAATAATTTGTCTATACAGAGTAGCATCAACCAATTCTGAAGAGGTATCTACCAGGAGCTTCAACTTTGTTTCCATGGGTGTGTTCATGACTTTACATTCCAACATGTCAAACTTCTTCAGTATTTAAACTACATACTTCCCTTGGTTGAGGAAGATCTTCTATGGGCTCTGCCAAACTTCAAGATCTAAGAAATAATGCATCAAGTTTAGGTCTTTCATCTCAAACTTTGCAGCGAGATTCTTCTTACTATCTATGATGAGCTTATCTTCTCCAATTAAGAATAAGTCATCTGCATACAAGAACAATATAATTGGATCATCATTCATAACCTTGAAGCAAAGGTTAGAATCAAATTTACTCTTGGTAAATCCCAAGCTCTTCAGGAAACTATCAATTCTTCCATACCAAGCTCTAGGAGCTTGCTTCAACCCATACAAAGCTTTCTTCAATCTACATACATGAGTCTTTCTGTCTTCAACTTCAAACCCTTGTGGTTGTTCTATATACACTTCTTCAATAAACCCATTCAAGAAGGCTATTTTCACATCCATCTGGTGTAACTTCCACTTCATCTTGGTTGCAAGAGCTATGATTGTTCTGATAGAAGTGTATCTAGCCACATGAGAAAATGTCTCTTCATAATCAATGCCTTCCTTTTGAGAAAATCCATGAGCTACAAATATTGCTTTATATTTTTCAATACTTCTATATGCACCATGTTTTATCTTGTATAACCATTTGGAAGATACCACATCTTTGTTCTTTGTTCTGGGAACTATTTCCCATACATCATTCTTTATAATGGATTGGTATTCTTCTGTCACGGAATCCACCCATTTTTTCTTCTGAATGGCTTCTTCAAAGCAAGTAGGATCCTGCTCTATGAGATCACACATCAAGTCGATATAACTGGAGAATGGATTAGGTTTCTTTCTTTGTCTCATGGTTCCTTCTGGTGTGCCATACTTCTCTCCATCTTGAATAATTTCCCTTTCCCAGGCTGGCTTTCTCTTGTGAGAGATCATCATCTGGGGAGATTCTTGAGATTATATCATATCATGATCTTCTGGAATCTCATCATCAGGGGTAATAGTAACTTCCTTCACAGGTTCTGCAACTCTGGGAGCTATAGGTTCTTCTTCATATACTTCTTCAAGCTGACACTTCCTTGATCTTTTAAGTGTTGCATCTTCATCAAAGGTTACATCTCTGTTGATTTCAATATGATGGTAACCTGGTATGTAAATTTTGAAGGCCTTAGAGACCTCACAGTATCCAACAAATATTCCCTTCTTTCATGAATGTTCCAACTTAGTTTTCCTTTCTTTCAAAATGTGTACAAACACTGGACAACCAAATATCTTGAGATGGATTACTTATGGCTTCTTACCAGAGAACATTTCTTTGGGGGTTTTGAATCCAAGTGCACTATGGGATAATCTGTTTTGGACATAAAATGTTGTTCTTGTTGCTTCATCCCATAAGTGCATTGGAAGATCTTGATTGTGGATCATAGTCTTCACTGCTTCCATTATTGTTCTATTCTTTCTTTCTACTACACCATTCTGTTGGGGATTATAGGGAGTGGTGAGATCCCTCTTAATCCATACATCTCTAGAAAGGATTCCAAATTCTTTTGAGGTGTAGTCTCCTCCATTATCTGACCTAGGTATATTTATTTTTCTTTCGGAGAGATTTTCTACCAAGGCTTTGGATTCCTTGAACTTTCCGAGTACTTCATCTTTTGATTTCAAGAAATAAACCCAAGTCTTGTGAGAATAATCATCAATAAATGACACATAGTATACATACCCACTTAGAGAGGTTGATGGCATTGGGCCACATACTTCTGAGTGGATGAGCTTCAAGATTCCTTTTTCTTTACTGTCGGTCTTTTGGAAAGGATTATTTATGTTCTTTCCTTATGCGCATCACTTGCATACACCTTCATGGTCAACCTTGAATTATGGTAAACCTGTAACTACCTTGCTTACATATGGTAAGGCGTTGTAGTTGATGTGAGCTAGTCTTCGATGGAAAATTTCACATGGAATATCAGTGGAGTGAGTCAAAGTTGCATCTGAGTGACCTTTTAACTTATACAAACCACCTTCTTCTGTTCCAATAACAATTTCATTTTCTATGGTTTTTCCTTTAGGCCACATAAGAACTTCTCCATCTATGAATGAAACCTTGAATCCTTTATTATCTAAAGCTGAGATAGAAAGTAGGTTCTTTATCAAACCTGGAACATACAGTACATCCTTCATCTTCATCGAAGTTCCTGAATCTAGTTTGTAAGTGGATTCTCCCATTCCTTTGATAGGGTACTGATAGTCATCTCCAAGTGAGACATTCTGGGCAAAGTCCTTTTCTGTAAGGGTAGAGAGAATGTCTCTTTGACCTATCATGTGCTTAGAAGCACCACTGTACATGAGCTTAGTATCCTCTCCAGGTGTCACAAATCCTAAGAGGGAAGAGAATAAAACATAGTCTTCAATCTTTTCTTTAGTCATCTTTGTAGGTGGCTCATCATCTTCAACTGTATGGGCATGATGTCTTTTGTTATTTCTCTTCTCGTATTCTTCCCTTCTGGCAGGAAAATTCTTAGCAATGTATCCCCTCTTATCACAATGATAACATTGATAAGAGGATAAATCTTTTTCTCTTCTTTGTCCCTTCTGATATTTCTGGAATCTCCTTGGAGGGTGAGATTATTTATGAAAGTGTGTGAATCTCTTTGGGGAGTGAGATTCCTTATGAATATGAGTCTCCTTTTGGAAATGAGACCTTTTCTTTCCTCCTTTAGTATGAGCAGCTAAGGCTTGATCTTCATCCCTTAATAGTACTGCTTCTCAGTTTTCCACTCTTGCTTCTTCTTGAACAGATTCTTCCCATAAGCTATCAAAATGGAGTTTTTCTTTTCTTGCACAAATGGTTTGGATGAAGGCATCCTCTTACAAGGAAAATCACTCTATGGCATGGGGTAAACCACAACGGATGGAAATGACTACAAAAATCAACTCTAATCTCAAGTATGCTATATAAACAAACATGCTAACAAGACAAGATAAAGATCATACCTCATCCAGACGTTCGATGAAGTCCACCGTTGAGCACTTGACCCAAAGCTATATACCTACAACTTGTCCTCAACAACCAAGATATGCAAGAATATGGTGATAATATATAAAGTTAGCACATATAATAACATAATCCATCAATATTCATAACAAATATTCCCATGAAATAATAATTCAAATATTTGCAAGACATCAATTGGATGAGAAAAGAGTATTTCTATTAAAATGTAATCAACATAAGTGTATGAATGACAAAATTTTGTGTCGGCACATTCGGAACCGAGAAACTAAGTCCCTTCCAGTTGGGCCTCCACCAAAGGCAATCTCATATAAGAGAGACAATGAGGTTCTCCATCAAATAGGGAAGAACTTGGGGGCTGAATAATGTGTTCAGAGTTAAAATGGAAAAGGGATGCAGACTCAATATGAAGTGAATAATTTCTACAGAGAAACTTTGCTCTCAAAGTTGAATTTTTCTCCTTTCTTCCACAACTTGGATATGGCCCATTTATAGCATTCAAATGGAACTGAAGGGCCGAGTCATAACATTTCTAGTATATGGAAAGTCAAGGATCATGGATCTCATGACGTGACATGGAAACCTGACACCATTTTTAATTTTGGACACAAAACCCGATGTACGTGGGGTGTAATGGTGCAACCTGCATATATGCATGTTGTATAGTTGTTAAGGCGTGTATATATGGAAAAATATGTTTTTTAGCTCTGGGAATTGCGAAAAAGGACTTCAAGTTTGCATAGGGAAATGTAAAATTCCTTCTGAGCAAGTTGCATGTGGTGAGGAAAATCTCTCTATAATAGATTCTCCCTAATTTGCGAGGTCAGAGGAGTATTTGCGATGGACGAAATACACTATATTTCCTAGAATTGGAGTAATGGAGTCTCAGCTGGACGAACTAGTTGCTCATAGGAATATTACAATACATAATGACTTTGTACACATGGTTTCCAAATTGAATTACACTACAAATCCATGTGGAAATACACCAAACAACTGTTCATGGCTATGAATAGGCAATACAAAGGTAGATGCATGCCAAATGTTGTCATAGTAACGAATAAGGCCTAGTGAAAACCAATCTCAAAATCAATCTGAAGATATGTGTATATAATGGAGTACAATTTGATCTCCCATGATCACTAAAGTCATATAGGTACTAGTTCAATGAATGATAGCAACATCTCATGAAAGATGCAACTATGAATTGTTTTCTTAAATTCTTTTAGAAGATCCTCCAAAGGTGCAAGTCTACATCATGTGAATAAAGGAGTTGAGGTTGAACACAATGAGAATTCGTTTGATTACCAGTCATTAAGGTATATTGTTAACAAACGTGAGACAACCTACCGATAATGAAAGTAGGTATCAAGGCACCGAGTACATTCTTACAAGTGTGAATAAAGGTGTTGAGGTTGAACACTTGAAGAATCCATCAATCATGAGACATTGATGTATTGCCAATTGTCGATGGTGAGAGAACCTACCACTGATGGATGTAAGCCTCTAGGTACTCATAGGACTCTAGGTCTCATTTCTAAAATAGATGAGCTGAAGTCAATGGAAGGAAACCTGCTGAAAGGAGAGCGTTAAGACATATCTCATCAATCAACACGATATACAAAGCAATAGCTTGATGATTTGGAGGAACTCAAATGAATAACATGTTCACGAACCAACAACCCTGTGCATATTTCGCATGCACCAGATGCAAGCAGTGCACGAAAAATACCCTTTGAATATCAACCAATAATGAAAACTGCCGACAAAGGCGAGGAGACCACCAATAAGGATAATGGTATCCAAGACACTACACGAATCCCAATGTGTGAATAGATTGCTTGTCATCGAACACAAGGGAAACCCCCTAGTCAGCAACCAATGAGGAGATGTCAACTGTTGGGTTCAAGGTTACCTACCCATAATGAAAGTAGGACCAGGGTGCACAGTAGGACTACAACTTCATGTAACTTTGAGACATATTGAGGGTATGGCCGACATGCAAAGTCAAATGTTCTGAGAAATGGCCGACACGGGATGATAGATATCCTTTGAACAAGAGCATGAGACATATGGAGGACTATGGCAGCATAGACTCAATGATGAAACTTTGTGATGCAGGAGGCACCAATCAAACTCTCCATAGGGACTGGAAGAGTAACCAGCTGGAGGAGTAGACTCAAAGTAACGAGCTCATCTTCCTAAGTTCATGCTAAACCCAAACTTCAGATGACAAGTGGACTCAAAAGTTTGTGCTCTATTCAAAGGTGACACGATTGCTGCCAACATGAGACAATATTCTTTTCCCGCCCGTATTTTTTTATTTTTTCATAGACAAATGAATGCTATGATACATAGGAGGAAACGAGTGTCGTGAGTAAGAAACTGATTCCAACAGTGGAACATACCTATTCTCAATGCAAGGAGGTGCATGCAGGATATGGAAACTCGGGGGAATGTTTCCTCGTAGGGTACACAGTGTCAAGCTACAAAGGATATAAACAACGCTCTTCTCATTTGATGATGAAAACTGTTGAGATAATAGGATTATAATGCAAAAGTAGGAGCCGGAAATAGGCTCAATACTGCAAGCAAGAAAATGAGATGCAATTACAACTTAACTCCAAATAATGTTTTTTTTCGTAAATTTAGTCCCCTAGGCCCAAACAATTATAAAACAATACTCAAGAGAACTCTTCTAGCCACTAGTAACTAGAGCGTTCCTTTTTCTAAATTAGTCTACTTGGTTTGAAAAAGGGTTGAACTTACACCAAATAGATGTCCTTTCAAATCCAATTTACGAGTGTGAAAGAGACAAGTTCACTCAACAATCTTTTCTCTTTTTGAGAGAGTCAGAAAAGAGCTTAAACCAGACTCGTCGATGTTGTTCTAAGAAACATATCATGGGGGGGTGGGGCATGGATTCCGTGCAGGACTTTTGTGGAAAGTGAGAAATTCATAGACAACTAACACAAGCTTGGGAAAATCCAAAGCTTTCCAAGTCGAGGAGGATAAAATACTTGCAAAAATTATCTTTTCTACAATATATCGAAGAATGCCCTTTATATGGAAGGGTGTAGAAGAAGGAAATCGATGCTCCCCAAGATCATTCCAGTCAAAGGAAAATTATCTAGGACTTGGAGGGAGAGTACTTGGAAAGAGTGGAATGCTCCATTGTACAGAAGATACAGGACTAGAAATGTTAATGACATTGTCGAAAGATGCCTCACTCCTAAAAATAGGAGTGGATTTGGCTGAAGATTGCATCGACACGACCGTTGTATCAATCAAAGAAGGATTAGGTTGTTGGGAAACCAAAGATGACTTAGAACCCGAAGGGCTATCAGACAAGGATTGTGCTTCTTG
The DNA here is from genome assembly GCA_032191745.1 of Picea mariana. Taxonomy (NCBI): domain Eukaryota; kingdom Viridiplantae; phylum Streptophyta; class Pinopsida; order Pinales; family Pinaceae; genus Picea; species Picea mariana. The sequence goes on from JASDQU010102788.1 coordinate 576,545, forward strand.
TACCACAACAGTATCAGGGAACAGACGAGTAAGGTGATTCCCTTGGCAAATCCTACAAAGGAACTTGGGCTTACGTCCTATACATCAAGGCTTCTCAATTGTATAAATGCTCCCAGCATGACTTACAGTGGTTGGTGACATGTTCTCAGCATGACTTGCAGGGGCTAGTGGCTCATCTCCAACATGATTTACAGAGCTTGGTGATGGATCCCCAACATGACTAGCAGAGGTTGGTGATGTATGTGTAGTGTGACTAGTAATGACTAAAGTCGTGACGATTAGTTGTGGAATTTGAGAACAAGGTTACGGGAAAGATGGGTTTTGAGAGATTTCGGACTAGGAAGGGTTCTGGTATACACCATGGCCTTGTTCGGGAAAATAATATCCCCTCCAAACTGATTCATAGAGGGGTGTAAGTGCATTGCCGTCGAGGAAGCCGCTTGCAAAGAGTAAGCGACATGACAAGGGTTACTCATGTGAGGATATATTTTTCCCCTAGACGAAGGAATTTCATGAAGGGTGTTTCCCATACTATAAAATTGACTCCCCCTAGATGAAATAACAGAGGACAGATGGAGGTCCGCCATGGGAAAAGATTTTGTAGGAACTGGCATAGCAAAAGAAGGATATATGGATAGAGTGCAATAATTAGAATGACTGCCCATTTGAGTACTTGCTCCTGGAAAAGTGAAGCTAGGATTGGATCTATGGGAAGGAAGATTCCAACCTCCCACTATGAGATTTGGTTGAGGGATATGACTCCCATCAAATGAAAATGTAGAAAAAGGAGGCATCATGGCCCCATACCCAAAACTAGGATTTACATAAGAAGGTGATGCAGAGGATAGAAAGTGTGAAGACATGTCTAGCATATCAAGAGAAAGATAATTAGAGGCCCAAGGTATCGATTGAGTATCATGATTTTTCATACCACTAGGAAACACAAATAGATTCATCCCTAGGAATGAGAAAATACCATGGTCCGGGTAGCGCTAACAGATGGAGTCAAGGGGACTCCACTATCCATAATAATGAAAAATCACAACACAATACAAAATCCTAAGACCAACTAACAATCAGAGAGCACACCAAAAAATAAACAAAAGGACAAATGCACACAAACATGATAAAGTGGCTAAAAAGGGCCTCTCTCACTAAAGTAGGTATTCCTCACCCAAGAGGGGCCTGAGACTCCCTTCAAAAGATTGGAGGTATCATAATCAATTATAAGGCCGACCCTCGTGGGATTAACAATGCAGTCAGTCATATCCCCTCAGAGAGGTAATCCTCCATAAAGGTTGTGTGTTGTCCGACCCTTATCTGACTTAGGGTACCTGCAGAATAACCCCTGCAAGTAACCTATGTGGCTACCTATGTCAAGCAACTAAAGCCACCGCGATATAACCAATGCGCATGTGAACAATCGTAAGTCAGGTCCACTGTATGGGCAGGGTAACAAAGCCCAAAATCTCGAAAGTATTGCTTGTCACAGAGGTAAAGGTAATAGTAAGACCCCCATATACGAATAGATCCCTAGAGATATCTCTGACGCTAAGAAGGTATTGGAGGGATATCTCCTCAACCAACTTCACGTGACCTCGTGCTTAACTCCGGTGTAAGCAGAGCCTCCTAACATTACCAATTATACAATGGATTTCACCATTCCCTTATTCAGACACATATGTTGAGTTTAATAGCCTTGGAGAATTTTACTCACAAAATCCTATTCCAAGGCTCTAAATCTTAAGCTAGTTTGTGCACCCTAAAAAATAAAATCGTTTCTAATCAATTTTAAATTTATCAATGTTACTTTTAGTGGATTTGTTTACTCAAAAGATGTGGTCATGAAACTGACGATGTTATGACTCAGCAAGTAAAAGAAATGAATATGGATATAATGAAAAGTCCTAACTTCAATTCTCAATAAATGATAAGCTTTTCAACAATGCAACTTTCAATTCAACTCTGTAATTTCAAATAAGATGCAATATTTCCATACATGTATCAAGATCAATGATAAGAACCCAAAAGATCAAATGCCATAATGCAAAATGTACTATTTTTTGTATTTTCAATATAAATGAAATGAAAATGCAAGGACTGAACAACAACTTGATATATAAATCCTACTGTAAGAAAAAGAGACAAACCAAGCAGGATATCAAGAAGCAAACATCCATCCCAAGATGCAAGGACAACCAATGAAAAAATATGATGAGAAAAAAAGAGCGCCTGAAAATTCAACCGAAGGAAGGTTCCCTATCAATCTACATGCACTTAACAATCATGAAAGAGATCCAAGAAGACTCAACAACCATCAAAACTTACCCAACAAACACCAAACTCAACAATCAAGCAAACAAGGATGATGTACACGACTGTTCAGGAGAAAACCACATATATACGCTCCCTACAGAAAGGAAGCTTGCGTATGTACGCATATATCAAGGGAAAACCTACATATATGTATTGAAACATTGGCAGGTTAAGGATAAGGCCAAGAACCTCAAACTCAAAATGAAGATAGGTTGTCAAGTAATCAGACGACAAGAAACTCAAGATAACCGAGAGCAATCAAAGGAGAAAAACACTCCAAACTCTAAAAAAAAGATTCTATCCCCAGTATGGTTGCCAATTCTTTTATGAGGAAAATCACTCTATGGCATGGGGCACAACAGATGGAAATGACTGTAGAAATTAACTCTAATCTCAATTATGCTATATAAACAAACATGCTAATAAGACAAGATAAATAGCATACCTCGTTCGGACATTCGATGAATTCCACCATTGAGCACTTGACCCAAAGCTATATACCTACAACTTGTCCTCAACAACCAAGATACACAAGAATATGGTGATAATATATAAATTTAGCACATATAATAACATAATACATCAACATTCATAACAAATATTCCCATGGAACAACAATTCAAATATTTGCAAGACATTATTTGGACGAGAAAAGAGTATTTCTATTAAAATATAATCAACAGAAGTGTATGAATGACAAACTTTCGTGTCAGAACATTTGGAACCGAGAAACTAAGTCCCTTCTAGCTAGGCCTCCACCACTTCAATCCTCCACCAAAGGCAAGCTCATATAAGAGAGACAATGAGGTTCTCCATCAAATAGGGAAGAGTTTGGGGGTTGAACAATGTGTTCAAACTTAAAAGGACAAAGGGATGCAGACTCAATATGAAGTGAATAATTTCTCTAGAGTAACTTTTCTCTCAAAGTTGAATTCTTCTCCTTTCTTCAACAGCTTGGATATGGCCCATTTATAGCCTTCAAATGGAACTGAAGGGCTGATTCAGAACGTTTCCAGTATATGGAAGGTCAAGGATCATGGATCTCATGACATGACATGGAAACCCGACACCATTTTTATTTTTGGACAAAAACCTCGATGTACGTGGGATGTAATGGTGCAACCTACGTATACACATGTTGTATAGCTATTAGAGTGCTTATATGTGAAAAAATATGTTTTTTAGCTTTGGGAATTGCAAAAAGGGACTTCAAGTATGCATAGGGAAATGGAAAAGACCTTCTAATCAAGTTGCATGGGGTGAGTAAAATCTTCTTATAACACATCCCAATGTCTTGTGAGACCATTAAGAGCTATCATTATAAGTTCATCTTCATCTAGGTTGTCTCCAATTGCTTCTAATTGTTCCTTGAATTGAGAAACTCTAGAGAAATAGTCATGGACTATTTCTCCCTTCTGCATCTTTGTACTCTTGAGTTGGTTCTCAAGTTCATCTTTCGATTGATGTTCTTTCCTTCATACATTCTGGTTAGGGAATCAAACATTTCTTTTGGAGTATTCTTAGAAGACACTTGAGGGATAAAGTGATCTTTAATGGAATTTGCAATGATCCTTTTGGCCCTAACCATATCCTTCTTGTACTTTTCTTTGGATGCTTCTTCTTCGAGTTCTGGTACATTTTCTTTTATGAATTTTTCTAGGTCATTATCTTCAAGAATGAGTCCAATTATTTACTCCCAGGCACAGAAGTTTTCCACACCTTCTAACTTATCAACAAGCTTAGTGCTTGCAAACATCTTGTCTTGGAGCTAGAAAAATGACCAAAAAATGAAAATCCTTAGAAACTGAATCTGACCTTACCAGGAGATGTTCTTGATGAAGGCGAGTAGGCTAGAGCTATCATATTTAAAAAATTTCAAGTTTTACCCTTTGAAACTTGACATGTGGAAATCTAGACTAGTACTTCTAGTATTGGTTCTGGTTTCCTGGTTTTCTGGTTTTCTGATACCAGTCAAAACTAGGGTTTGAATTTCCAGAGGCTCTTTCCACTGAAAAGGTGCACTCAAGCTTCCAATGAGTTTTCTAGGCTAGGGTGCACTTCTCTGGGTGGTTTTCTTGCAAAAATTCCCTTCCAATAAAAAACCCTAATTTTCTTGTACGATAACAATGACGTTTTTGGTTACCCAATGAAAGGTGATCTCTTTAGTTTAGCTTTGATACCATGTTAAGTTTTAATGCTTTTAAATGATAATAACACAAATAAGGATCACTGAGAGAAACACAATCACAAGGTACACAACATTTTATCCCGGGAAACCCTCACGGGGGAGAAAACCCAACAAAAACTTCCTTAATATAGATTTCCAATACAATGCCAAGAGAAATACCAAAACAATAAAGATAATCCCACACTTAGCATATCCCTCACTCTTCTCCTTCTTCTAACTGAATCTTCCTTCAATACTTGTGCACTAGATGAGTGTAAGAATGAGGCATCATCCTCTCTTATTTATACTAGCTGGGAGGCACTAGGGTTGTGTCTCTTCACCAAGCTGGGTTGACTTCTTCACTTAGTGGATAAAACCACTTTAATTATCCCTAGGGGGCGACTTTACAATCACCATCATATAACTTGGGTTTGACCAATCCACAAAAGGGGATTTGTTCATATAAAAGACCTGATAAGATCAATCCAAAAAAATGGGATTTTTTCTATATAAAATAACTCAATAATAATTATAATATTCTTCGTAGTTACAATATTTCAAGAGCTCTCAGCATAGACATCCCCCCAGATGGTGTGTCAACAGGATCCACGTGCTCAAGGGAGAGGGTGGCGCCTTCTAGGCTTGCGTTGGCCACGTGACATGGAACCGACACGCCCCTCTACATTTATATCCCCCTCGATGATTGAATGCAACATTAATTCCTTCAAGTATTGGACTCGATGCTTCAGCGTGCCATTCACTACGTTTTCATCTGGGTGATGGATGAAAGACTCTACCTGTCACCTCTGTGCTTGTGCGGCCCTCCATTTCTGCTATTTTATCATGATGTTGCTCCTCGGCTGGACCATAATGCTTCCTCACTTATTCCTGAATATACCTCTAGATTTTAGCTCTGTCTAGTCTGGTGGCTCTCTGCTCCCTTGTTGGATTTATCTGCCTTACCAACCTCTACTGCATTGCATTCCTCTCTGCCTCTGCTAGCTATGTCTTGCCTTTGATGGAAACCAAAACGAGGCCCAGTCTAGTATCAGAACCACGGGTGAATGGGAAACTGACCTCGTCCTACTCTTTCTCAACCACCTAGCTCTTGGCCCTCCTCCTCTTCCTAGTCCTCCCCTAGTCAGAGAAACCTTCCTCCACTGTCTTCGCCTTGGGATTGTCATGTGCAAGGGTTTGACCTCCACAGTAATTCTCTGGGCTTCGCCCCTGGCCCAATCTAGGATTTGGGTTCTTCTTCACAACCAGTCATGGTCCCTCTGTCACATCCACCTGAGCGTTTCATCCCCTTTCCACTACCCTCTCTCCCCATCATGGAACCCTCTATTCTTTCCCCTTTGGAGGAACCCCCCACTTCCTTGGAAGATCCCCCTGGCCAACCACATTCATGCATAGATTGCGCTTCATGTTCACGGATTCGCGCCTCATGGGAGATATTACATGACCTAGTTTTTACCGTCAAAAAGGATGTGGACAACCTCTGCTTTTGGTTGGAGAACATGGACAAGAGAGGGGAAATAATTGAATCTCTACTCACAACCTTGCTCAGCTCATTGTACTCTCCATATCTGGAAACTCGTTCTCCAGGAAATTCAATGACGATCCTTGCTCCAAGTATCCAGGTGGAGACAATGAGCGACATGGAAACGAACGACCACCAACCCGCATGAGCGAATGCATGAGCACATGTATCATCTCTCATGCTTGGTTTTGTCAATTAATTTTGAATCTCAAATATCACTCTTGGGTCGTATATGGCGCCTTGCACAGTCTTTCCAGTTTGATTTTCTAGAGTTAGTCTATTTTGTTCATTTAGTTTTCATGACAGTCTCAGCTGAATCAGTTTCCCTATTAGGTGATTCAGACCATACAATTTAATTTCGTTGATCTTTATTTTGATGGACCGACTGAATTGGTTTCACCACAGGGAAATTCAACACAAACAAAACCTTGATGACAATTGATACTGTAATTTATGTTTTTGAAAAGTAATATATAGATTCTTACTTAAAAAAAAAATTACATGTTTCAAAATTAAGAAAACACTTGAAGTACACGGAATAGAAGACTCAACCAATCAAAACAAATTAATTGCATCAACATATTGATTTACTGTGGCTCGAATAAATTCATTGGAAATGGCCTTACACTTTCCTAGCAGTACACGGAGCCCCCGAGTAGATTTACATACTTTTCTTTGTCGTATGGATACTCCATAATGCAACATTTTCTTGCTTAGCAACCTATGCTTATGCTCCCAATTTGAGAAATCCCTCTGATGGAAGAAGCAAGAAATATTTTTACTAGCTTGTTTAATTCATAGAACGTGTAAGATTCAAAAGAGATTTTCTATTAACAACCCTGAGATTGATATCATACAATTTTCTACAAATTTAAGCTTTGTAGTTCGATGAGTTCATACAAATGATGGGTTTTTTTGGGCTTAATGACTATTTCAAACACAAGAACGTCATATTTGAGAATAGAGGATGTCCTGAACGTGAAGTGTGACAATAGGAATCCTAAAAGAGTAGGAGTACGAGTTGGGGCTCATTGTGGGAGAGGAGTGGGGAGATTCTGAGGGAAAATTTTCCAAATGGAGCATGTGGCATGGCTTCGAATCCATTGATCGATGCAAACTGTGCGTAACATGTGATCATAATAAGGTATCACTATCACAACCTTGAACCCCTTGTAATATCTCAAGCAAATCGAATAACAACTCTTCATGTCCTCTACTTCTTGATCTAAATCTCCAGATTTCAACGATTAGCGTGATTTCTCTGAGTATATCATCCTAGGGAAAGATGAATCCAACACTGCCTTATCTATCCCAATTACAATGCCATCTTGAGGGGTGTTTCCATGAGTACTGTTAAACTCTCCCTGTATTGCATTAATTAACAAATATTCTTGGCATGAGCGTTCGAAGACATATGAAGAGAACCAGATTGACAATATCATCACTATGATTCCCAATAACAACACTACACCATACATCACCCCAACAAGATTTTGGAATACATTGAAAACAACAGAATGACATGTACATAACCCAATGGTCCAAATCTGCTAATATTTTCATTCATGACCTTATACACATTTGCATTTATGACCCACCGCCCCTTGGGAAATAATGAGTTCATTTTCATAACCAATCATGTCGACGCAAAATATTTTCAAATAATTAAAAAAAAAGTGATTTACCTTTGAAAAACCTCTTAAAATTTTGGTCAATGGATGGGTTAATATGCATTCAACGACATATCGATTTATATATACCATGTCACGACAGGTATAATAAGATAAACACTAATTCATATCCCCTAATGGTCTTATTACCATCCGATGAGAAAAAATGGGAAACCAAACTTATGGTTGGGTTCTTGTGCAACTTGTTGCTCAAAGTATTACATGTCTAACATAGACACAACCCATGCTTCTAAGGATGGATTATCTCCATTCCATGGTGCTACAAATGGTTATGAGAATTGTGGTTATCAATTTATCTTGTTCAACACTTCCATTGAGGAAGGGGGTAGTTTAATACATGCGGGACATTGATTCAATCATGTAGAGCATGAGGTGTGGTAAGGATAACTGGTTCCATATGTTGAATTTATTATTTGATTTTATGAATATTACTAAAGGATGGATGATATCTACCAATGGAAGAATCCAGTAACATGTGTCATTCTCAACCAACAATAGTTGTGAAGTCAAAGGATATATGAATGGATGAACAAGCTTTGAAGACAAGCAATATTAACGAACAAGTTTAATGACAATTATAATTTTGAGAGATATGTATCTTGTATTACATATCTTCAACATAATCATAATTTCTTATAAAAAAAATTCAAAATAAAATATTAATATTTCAACTTTATATTAATAAAATTGATTTTAAAATTTTTAAGTCGATAGGAATATTTTGCAGTCTAGTATCAAGAGAGTGAAACTTGTGTCTCATATGTAATGCTTACATGGACAAAAAGAAAAAATAAAAGAAAAAGAATAATAAATTGATCCCACCACACACATGTGTCAATTGGGTTTAGCTAGGTTGGTTAAGGAGGATAAATATTATCCTCCCCACCTAGATTAAAATCCTACTTGTAACATGTCTCATTGTTTGTAGGCCAATTGTTGTTGAGACTACGAGCCATGAGAAACATCTCATTCTCATTAGGTTGTGGTGAATAATTATGTGCAAAATACACACACACACATATAAACCATCATAGATCCATCTTAACCCAAACCTATCAAACAAATGATTGGATCAAATCCCTCAATGTGCAAATTTTTCCTCGAATTTTCCAGTATCAAGAAGATTTGCATTTGAAAGGGATTTGATCTCTCTTGACACTTGATAAAACTGGGGTTAAGATGAATCTATATTGTTGATATATATCTTTTAGAATTTAATAAATTCAACATTAACATGAATCTATACTTATATAATATCTCTTTCAAATATTTAAGTGATTACTATATTCCACTATTAATGTACTTTTTTTTTCAAATCAAGAAAACTCTTACAATACTCATGCTACTAGTCTAGCCTCTACTAACACAATATCAATACCTTGATGTACAACAACATTATTGTTTGCAGATAGAATATGGCCACCTGAAATAACTCGTCAGTGGTTTGTAAGGGGGAAGACTTCCACTCCTACCAAATGCCTTTGAATTTTGGATCATTAACTTGATTTCTTACATCTAACGAAGATGAAGTCTTAGCCAATCATAAGAAATTTTAGGTCATACTCTAAGACTAAAACACAGTTTCAACTTAGATATTCTACACAAGAAAGCTAATGTTCATTGTGGTCATCACTAAAGCTACTAGCAATAAAGTAATATGCATTCTAATAACACTTTAGTCTCATACTCTACCCCAACTACTATTTGACATCTTACCCATGTGAACACGATTAACACACTATTAACACATTTAGATATAAAATAACGCGTAGTCTAACTGTTCTATGTTTTTTCTTTTTTCGAGGATATTTTCCGTGGATATTTCTCAAAATCCGACGAGAAATTGTTGAATCTGCACATTAGAGTGTTTAATTTTGTATAATTCGAGTGCCCTAGGGGTTTTTTAGCACGCTGAATCCATTTCTACATTCATAAATGCAATTTAAACAACAAAAAAATGTGATTTCTTGAAGATTTATGTCGTTGGATTTCAACGAAAAAGGTAAAAACGTAGAACAGTTAGACAATGCCATAAAATAGATCCAAATTTATTTTTAAAATCTATTATGTTTATTTATATTTACATGGTGTTATTGTCAGATTCCAAAAAGGGAAAGGTTGTTGGATGTTAGGTCTCTGTGATCATCTTTTTGGAGTATGTGTTGTAATGATGGTAAGTTGTTTGTACTTTTGCATTTAATTATGCTTCCATGACGGTTGGTATTATTGATGTTGTATATTCCTTCAATATTGAGTATAATGAAATACTTAACATATGCAAAGGAAAACTTAATATATGCAAATTATTTAGGTCAAAGTATAATGGATAGTTATGTGTTATTTGTTAACCAATATTTGATATACGAATTGTTATCAAATATAAATAAATTAAAAGGGAACTTGTAATACAATCACTAAGTAGTAGTAAATACAAAACAATGGACTAGGTTAAACATTCCATGTATAGAAATATGATTAGAACATAGAAGAATCTTGAATTTTGTGCCCTCCCCTATGGTAATAGAAAATGATAGGGCAAGGTAGGGATTGAGGTTGGATGTTGTAATTATGAAAGGTGACAAAAAACATAAGCATACCTCTTCTTTTTTTCGTACTGAGACATTCACAATATCTTTCATTTTTCCACAACGTTCGAAGGAGAATAAAGGTGTGATTCACATTCCTTATATAATAGTGGTGTGCAATATTGTCGTGAAAGTCAAGCCTTGATGTTCAGTGTTACAATTGTCAATGGTAAACCTTGTTAAGGTCATTCCTTGAGATTTATGTATAGTCAACGCCCAAATCATCTTAAGGGGAATATTTTTCTTGTTACTCCAATATATAAGTGGAATTGGTACATGCAATAAATAATAACTACTATTATAAAACTTATGTACCAAATAATAATTAATGTAGTCATATGCATTTAAAATGATTTTTGTAGACTACTATTAACAATAAATGATAACTACTATTGACAATAAATGATAACTACTATTACAAAACTTATTTGACAAATAATAATTTATGTATTCATATACATTTAAAATATAAGACTACAATTTTGGAGTTATAAGGTTTTGAAGTACAAGAAACAAAGGAGATCAAAAAATTTAGTAAAGTGTTTATATATATTTTTTAAGAACATGAATATTCAATTTCTTAAATAATCTATATAAAAGATGTATATTTTTTAAATCATTATATATAGAGATATGATTAAAGTAGAAATATCATGTTATACAAGTAGGAATATATATATATATATATATATATATATATAT
>JASDQU010102788.1:588450-605366 GCA_032191745.1 Picea mariana
AAATAATAAAATATTGTTAAATTCAAAATTTGAAAACATTCATTGCCTTAACTATGCTTTTAATGGTTTTTTTTTTGTATGAGTGATTTTAATACCACAAATCTTTTTACTCTACTTGTATTGATTTTGGTAGTCCTTTCAATATAAGCTTTAAGAACATTTTGAGCGAAGCAATGTTTTGGTTCATGGTGTAATGTGTTTCAAGTTATAATATATTATTAAGACATCTTTCATATCATATCAGAAGTGAAAAATAATTTTGTAATTATACTTTCAAATGAAATGCATAATTTATAATAAATTTCTACATAAATTGTATTACAATCAAAGACTTTAAAGGTATTTCATTTGTATTACATGGATAACTACTCGTAAATTTGATATTCCACAAGTAAAAACGAGTTAATTAAAACACCTAAAAGATACTAAATTATATCTATCCAGCACAAGCATGCTATGAGTTAATTATGTTGTCAAAACAACGTACATACATCTTCATCATTCTTATTATCTACTTTTAGTTTAACCTTTATTTATGTATTTTATACTAAATTGTATCCATCAAGCACAATCACGTTGTCAAAGCAATGTACAAATATCTTCATCATTATTGTTGTCCACTTTTGCTTTTAAGATTTACTTATATATTTTAGAAATGCTTTATTCTTAAAAAAAAAAATATTTTGTAAAGTGAAAGGTTTTCCACCAACGTAACGTGAGAAGTCATTAAGGGAAATTTGACAGACATATACTAAGGCAAGCAATAAGCTTGCATTATATATATATATATATATATATATATATATATATATATATTTATTTATTTATTGCAAGTTTATTTCTTGCTTTTGTGTATCATTGAATGTCGGTGTGAAATAAGGGGTATTCATATTTTTTTATTGGTTTTTAAATACAAGTTTAAGATATTTTTGCAAAATCTTTGTAATATAAAATTGTAATTTTAAAGTGTAATAAAATTTCTAAATGGAGTCATATTAAACAATAGATTTACGATTTTGGTCATTTTCAGTTAGTTAGAAAGCAATTATTATAATTTCATCGCTCTTTAGATTATTTTTTAGTATTATCCAAGAATCTTAGTTAAAGCCATATAGAATGACAAAAGAGAATGGCCAATAGTGTTAAATTGGAGGTAAATGAATTAATGACGAATATTAATAAACCTTCTTAAGGACATGTTACATGAATCAACATTAAATATCAATAAACAAAGTACAATGAATCAATGAAAAATATAAATAAAATTAGAACTATAAATATTAGAAATTTGACCACCCAAATCAAATTAGAATTCTAATAATTTCTAATAATTGTGTTGTATTGTTTGCGATAGAGAAGTAATCAATCATTTCTAACTAACTAATAAATACCACAACCATTTAACACACCAATCTAAACAAAATCGTTGAAAGACATAATTACAGATGAAAAGCTATGTGGATAATTAAAGAGAAATATCATGAAACTATCTTAGGTTATCTTCAACAAGCTTTCTTACCCTTGAATCTGCAGATTGGGCATTCATGAGAAACTAGATCACCTCTAATGCCATTATTAGGGATCTAAGGGTTTCGTTCTATCAACTTCTTGTAAGGGTACGATCTGTGAGCTATTTCCTTTCACTCTGAGTTTTTTTTAATAAAATATATCAAAAACTCAAGACATGCTTAAATAACTTAAGAATTGATTGAATTAAGAGTTCTAAGTGTAGATGTTCTAGAGAGAAACTTAACTACACCAAATTATAACTTAGAATGGATATGTAGGTTTAATTTTTTCTTTCATCTCCACACTTATAAAAGTTGAGAAAAATAATGTAATGGGATGTGGATTAGATAACCAAGGCTAGACATGGATTGGCTCAGGATCTATGCTAGGCTTAGGTCAAGGATTGAATTCATTTCCAATATAAGTAATAATTTATATGGAGGAAAATGATTTTTTTGCTTAGGACACTATGTAGAGTCGGCCACAATGAAAAGCTCTATGGTATTTAGAGACATGGTCCAAGAATGGGGTCCCTTCATCTTAAGAAATCCAATTCAATGTACTTTGATTTTGCGGGATGATCATATAGAAGAAATCGCCATAGATGGTGAGAAAATTTCTATATACATTAATTCTTGGGAGAAGGATGAATTTGGTAACGAAGGGACGATAATAGACTCTGGGGCTTCACTCACCTGTTTAGCAGAGGAGACCTATGAAATACTTCTCAAATTTCTGAATGTGGTAATCACATATCTAAGGGATGCAACATTGTCTCCATAACAATTTGATCTCTGCTTCAACACTTTAGGTGTGAGTAAATTGAAATTGCATGAATTCTAAATAGTTTTGCAAGGAGCGAAAATGTTTAGTTCCAAAAGAACCTCAATCCTACCACTACCAGGCTACACATTCATTGAACCCTCTACTCTAAAGTCAAAGGATACTTGGCCAATGATAGGTGGTTAACAATTAGTGGATTTTCTAACAAGGGAAGACAATTGGTTTCCATGTGGTGTCGATAGACAACAAGTAAGAACAAATGGTGAGGTTTCATAGGGCACAAACATATGGTGAAATATTTTACCAATGCCACACCCTTCAAATTACTTTTTCACTCAATATCATAAATCCACATCCCATCAAAAAATAACATATATCCACATTGGCCATTAACAAATGAATTGAATTTTTTCCATCAACACAGTAAACATACTGAGATATAATCACTCTCAAAAGATAAATTATAATAGTTGGATTACTTAATATTCATATGTAGATGAACAAACAAGAACATGACGAGCCTCAAATCGAAAAGACTTTAAGGGTAGAATGTAAATGAATAAGCAAGAATTAGGGAAGAGCTTCAAAATCAGAACACCTAAAGGATATGTGTCTAAGTCTCATTAGTAAGTTTCTCTCGGGTTAATCAAGTGTTCTCCTCTACATTCAATCATCCTTAAACAAAGAAACTTACATAACTGACAAAATGTTTGTTGCATGCGGTCCTCCCTTGTTTCTAGTTCATCCATGACAATGAATATAGAGAATATCTTCCATTAAATGAAAAGACAACTTATAGATTACAATTAAATAAAAGGACGAATTACAAGTTACACAACAAGGGTAAAAAAAATTGTCTACATTGAATGCATGCATATATCTTAATAGCACATGCCAGGACAACATAGTTATATATAGTTGTTTCAATGAGTCTAAATATAACAAGTAGTGTTTGAATATATTTGTTTGGGGAACGGTTCATTTCCAAATCCAATTTGATTAAACAAGGCATCTTCATGTCCAAATCCAATTCAAATGCCATCTCACTACTCTAAAATACATGTCATGTCATGGTATTGAATTGATATTGTAATATACATGTTATATAATCATATTGAATTGATAATAAAGAAAACACAAATAAATAAATGAAATAGTAATTAGATAAATTATGGGTATTGGGCAATTTATAATAAAGTAATAGAAGTATATATCAATATGATAAAAAAAATTGTATAACAATTATCGAATGAAGAGAATAAGAATAAATGAATAAAAATAAAAATAATGATAAAGTATAAGAATAAATGAATAAATGAATAAGAATAAATGAATAAAAATAAATGAATAAAAATAAATGAATAAAAATAATAATGATAAAGTGTAAGAATACATAAATAAATAAATAAATGAGTAATAATAAGGAGAAATAAGAGTAATAACAATAAATGGTGAGACATGGTGGTAGGTGCGAGTGGGGTCATTTTTAACCTAGGAGGTAACCCCCAGGTTCTATTTTTTTAGAACATTGGTCATGCCGCCAATAACCAAACATAAGCGTATGCACTTCTTCTAGGATTTCAATTGGCCCAACAACAAGGCATATACTCTATCACTCTCCTTGGAGATTCAAAAGTCATCATCAATCATGTGAGGTTGAAGACATTTCCTTCAGATGAAATTGAGAGCTATATTTCAACGAATTTGGGTCTTAGTTTTGATGCCCCATCCCACCATCTGGGATTGAAAATCTTGTGCTCCTTCTCTAAACACGTGCGTGCTACCCTCCTCATTTCACAAACTCAGTCATATCCCCTTTCCTGTATCATTCCTGGAAATATGGTTCAAGTACTTTTTCTCATGGTGTTAGCATCATCCTAGCTCCCTTTGACATCACCCACGCAAGGTTCAAAGTGTACCACCTTTCCATGTCAGTCAATCACTCTGTGTGAGCATATCTTTAGCTTATGGATATGATGGGTGATGCATTCCATCATCCCTGGTTGTTGTCGCTTAATCGATGGAATGTTAATTTAAGACAAATCCAACCGGTAATTTCACAAAAACAACTAGAGTTTATGGAGAATTTGCCCCTAGATCAACACTTGCTTGTATCTTTTTCGAAATATATTTGTCCCCCAAACGTCACAGGGATCCGAATCATGGCCAAGAGAATGACTGATAGCACGCGTTAGAGAACGGATCCTCTGGAAGATGAACAATTTGACCTTATCAACTATGTTCAAGCTCTCCAGATCCAAGTTAATGGTCTTTCAGCTCAAGTACTCACCGATGGTCTTTCATCTTTGATGGAATTTTTTTTTTTTAAGTATTTACTTTGTCAATTTTATATTTTTTTTGTTAGCTAAATATTTGTAAGGAGTTGATTTTTGTGTAGTTATTTTTAAAAGGATGATTTTTAAAAGAGACTCAAAATTTTTGGAATGAGTTTAACCAAATACACATTACAATAAATAACACAAGTCACTTGTTCTGTGAAACATTAACACAAATTTCAATAACAATCACTTTTATTAACTTCATAATACTTGCAACCCTGCATAACTTATCAACACCACCCACTTCCATTTACTTATATATGGAGATCAAAACTAAACGTAATCAAATTTGGGAAGTCATCCAACAATGATAAGATGATTCTCTTACTTTTCGATTTATACGACTACATTATTCATTGTGATTATGATTTTGATATACACTTTTGATAATAAAAATTTATGTTCTATTTTCTTACATCAATATAGTTTTGATTTTCCTGATGGTTCTTTAATTTTCCATTTTTATATTATAATAACTTTTTTATAAATATTTTTATCAACACATAAAAATAGCACCTTCCTTAATAGGTGAAATTATTATAATGTACCAAACACATCTCATAATGTAACAAACACATATCATAAGATAAACAACCACAATAATGATTATTTTTAAAGTTTTTAGATACTTACAAGAAAGTACTATTGTCTATAAAAAAAAATACCCATGTACCATGATGAGATATAAAATAATACCCTTAAAATACTTAAAAAAAGATATCAATGTACCATGATGACATATGGAATAATACCCTTAAAAGACTTACAAAATGCTTACAACAAAGTAGTAAGTACTATTGTCTATAGAAAAGATACCAATGTACCATGATGGCATATGGGATAATACCCTTAAAATACTTACAAATAAATATTTGCATAAATCAAAAGAGTGTCTTATTATGACCTTGGTCTTATGGTTTTCGTATTAAGAGTTACCATGATGAAATGTAATAATATCCTTAAAATACCTACAAATAAATCTTTGCACAAGACAAAATATTGTCTAGGTTTTCATACTTGGAGTTAGAATTATTATGAATATTATATAGATGATTATCACAAGTCATGACATGTGGAATACTATCTTTAGAAGATTTACAAATAAATCTTTGCATAAGACAAAAGATCGTTTTGCATAAGACAAAAGATTGTTTTGATCTTCATACTTAGAGTTACAATTATTATGAATATTACATAGATTATTATCACAAGTCAAACATATTTGTATATTGTATAGAAATAAAATATTGATAATGTTATGTTATGATGACGAATGATTAAAATTGTTGCATAACACTTTATCTACATTTGAAATACTTTCATAGTTTTATTAGTGAAATATGTGAAGAAGTATTGTATGCATTAAGATTTTTTTTTAAATTGGACTGTTCAAGGCTGAGCGAGGAAATAATCTACCTTAGCTTCTCATGCAAGCCCTTTCTAAGTTTTTCAAGACATCTCATCCTTACATGGTCGGTCCTCTCTCTATAGGTACAGACTTTCTTTCCTTCGTATGTTTTTGAAACCCTTCTATGGAGATAACAGTAGCACCCTCAGCTCTAATCTGTTGTTCATCCACTCTCAGAACTTCTAGTATATGCATAGAGACTAAGCTTTGGCCATGCATGGACACTAACAATATATATGGCCCTATCCATTCTCATGGAAATACGGGTGGGGTTTCTTTCATTTATATTGTGAAGAATGCCTCTTGTCCTCCCTTAAACAGACTTTTGGTTCATGAGGCTCCAACTTTATCTATTCCCATAGTGCAAAACGATCATGTAGATCAAGTGGATTTTTACAGTATTAATGGTATTTTGTGCCAATTCAATGGTATTTGGCCTAGATTAGTTGATATGCATAAAGGGATCTTAGATTCCTACAAACCTAAGATTAACAAAGAGGCTTTCATGTACCCATGTATAAAGGGGTTCTCCTTTGTTGAGTTTGATCGTGCAGAAGACATGGATTTGATCTTAAACTCATGATACTAATTCTAGGAAAATTCAAGATTATGTATGAAACTTTGGACTCCATCCCCGCATCTAATAACAAACACTCTATCCTCAGCTCCTATGTGGTTTAGACTTCCAAATCTACCTTTGCATTTTTGGGGATTAGCCTCTCTTTGAGCCATTAGAAAATCCCTTAGAAGGTTCTACTACAGAAGTTCAGAAACAAAGAATCGCAACACCACAATATATGCTCGAATATGTGTAGAAATATATTTTAATAAAGGGTTTATGGCATAAATAAATTTGACAAATGAAAATTACTCCTAGAAACAAAAGTTGGATTATGAAAATGTATCCTTTCTCTATAGAGCTTGTTTAGGGAATCTTGCAGCGCATTAACCAAAAGGCCAAGACAAACTAGGAAGCACATACATAAATCAACCTGGTGGGTTGGTGCAAAGGAAGAACATCAATTGATTAGAAAGGAAGATCCACCTGACATGGACCAACCCAAGGAGGATCCAAAAGTGGTTTTAGAGAAAATCAAGTAAACACTACCAAAAGAAAGCCATACATTACAACATGGATTGGTACCATAGGGAATGATGGAAAAGGAATCTAATTTTACTCCATATCCATATTAGGAATCATAGCTCTTGTTTATCCCTTATCCTAAGGCGAGCTAGGCGGATCAGGTTGAAGAAGACAATACTCTAGCACATTACGAACCTCCAAACCAAGCCAAATCAGGATTGGAGGGATCAATAAGGACTTCATCAAATGTAAAAGAATTTTGGATGACAATAATAACGAAGAAAAGAACTCCCTTTGTATCACAGCGAATGGTGACAATAAGTTGGGCATGCAATCTCGTTTAGCTATGTATTTCTTATGCCTTTTGTTATGTAAGCAATCTATCAAAATTTACTCATGTAAGAAATTTTAGGATGTAGTTCTTGTCGACATTATAAGCACTCTTTGTATTCCACAAATAAGGCGCTGACAAGTTTTCTTGAAATCCAAGGCTAGCAAATTTTGTAATCTCACTGTTAGCCTTAGCTATAGCCTTGTTATAATATAAATTTCCCCATTGTTAAAAAAATGGTTAAAGTTGTTCACAATATTAATACTAAAATGAAATTGAAATGAGGGAAAAAGTGAAACTTCACGGATTATAATTAATTATTGATAAATGTAACATACATATGAAAGTATTTTTATATTAAGAAATAATGAGTGTTGTATGCAACGACCAATGACATGAGTTTAAAATTTGATCAAGATAGCTATCACAATAACATAAGAAACCAAGTGTCATTGAAATTAAAAATAGACAAAGTCCATCTCACAAAGACATAAACATATCAACAGATTTCAATCAATACGTAAACATGGACACTAAGCAACATGAATGAGTCCAATATTGAGCCCAACATTAGAGGGTGGGTCTCCATCATATAATAAGTTCATATTCAACTGCAATCAACTCTCGACCATCAATGTCAGGTTTATAGTACTACTAGATCTTAGATATGGGATGTGAAAGTGCCAGGGATTTTTCATTTTGCACAAGAAGAGGTGGCAAGTTGACAACTCATCTTACATGGTGCTTGGGCCTACCATCACCTTTATAAGAAAATGGTGATCAAGCATATTGGATAGAAAAGGTGTTAAGTGGCTCTTTGCTCGTTTTGTAGGGTGTGTCCCTGGAACTCTAAAAGTTGGTGCAAGTGCACCATTTCATTTAAAGATTTTATTGTTTCACTATGATTTGCAAGGACAAACTTGCATATATAGAGACATAATTATTATACCAGGAAAATAATCAAGAAAGTTCCTTCTTAATAAATACATCTCATTTTCCCAAAGGGGTTGGATCCAATGGTGGTAAGTGAGGAGTTTTTCACCGTTGGGAAAGGTTCAATTCCCGTGAGGGCCTAACCTGAAGCCATGGGGGCACCTTGAGGTAGTGGTCGAACTTGTGGTTGCACCTAGATATATTATATTAAAAATGATATCGTGACCCGTGCACACATAAGTGGATCAAAGCCCACCCCCATGCCCTTCAATTTAAAAGGGGCGGGAGGTGCAGGGGGGNGATTATGAGGGAAATAAGATAACCGACTATTCTTGGGGACTTGGAAAAACAACAAACAACAAAGCAGAAGTCCTTGCAGCATACATGGGACTCAAGCTAACTGAGGATCTGTGCATACATGGGACTCAAGCTAACTGAGGATCTGCGCATACATGCCCTAACAATTTTGGGGGATTCCGAAATTGTCATTAAAGAACTGAGAGGGACACCCAACATGGAAAAAGCCCCACTCAAAAGCATATCTGCAGCCATAAATTCACTTAAGAAAAGGTTTATGCGTCTGATATTTTTTCACATCCTCCGAAAACAAAATATGGAGGCTGACAAAATGGCCAAAGCGACTAAAACACTAGAATAGAGTAGCCTTCACACCAACCAAACCCTCTCCAATGCTTGGTTACCCTAAGCACAATTGTCCCATAGCCCCCCTCTCACTTTTAGGAACAAGTCCCTTCTCCCACGTCACTCCTCCCCCCTTCCCTCTCACCTTTCCACCTTTCCTGGACCCCGCCTGCCTCAGCCTCCCATGTCACACTCCTCCCTCCCGTTCACACACTCGGTATTTTCCCCTCCTCCCTCCATTTCTTGTCCTCCCCTCCCTCTGGCATGCGTGAACACGTGCCCCCTCGTTCCTTCCCACGTCGCACTCCCTCGCTCCCTTACCTCCCCCCTCCCCTCCCTTCATCCATATTCACTTCATGGCACTTCAACTGTTCCTCCGGACGTCCGTCTGTGTACTTTACCTTGCGGCAACCTAGGCCTCGCTTTAGTCATCTTTGTTATCTTGATCAAGGGAAATCATGAGCACTCTGATATTTAACAGCTTCTGGAGGCCTCCTTCCAGCCATCATCTACAACCCCTCTCTTCTGGTAAGCATCCTCGCCCTCGCTCTCCTGGGATTTTGGACTTCAATTCTCTTGGCCTTTCTCTACCCTTCCCCTGTGCCTTCCCTAATTACTGTATCACCATGTGCCGAAGCACTATCAGACGCTGAGACCCTTGCTCATGTTCAGCCTGTGCGTTGGATGGTATACATGGACATTTTTAGGAATTGCAGGAAGAGTGCAGGCGAATGGAGGACCGGTCAGATGCCCAACACATAGAGCTGCAACAAGAAAACCAGTCAATTCAGGAAAATGTGGTCAAGATGCAGCAACAAATGCAAAGAATGGAATTCAGGAACAATCATGAATTAGCTATCGCCATGAGAGGCTTAAATCGCAACACAAGACAGATTGAAGAGCTCAACCAACAACCTGGAAATCTTCAACACTCTCCACCTCCAGCTGGCACCGATAAATCTTGGATCCCTTCCACCTTTCTTTTGGTGGCCAGCAACGATCAACATGTCCCGATTTCCCCCGGATTCTCGGACCGTGCCTGGGAAGGAGAAGCCCAAGCATAGCAGCAAGGACACACAGTCCAAGCAGAGGAAAATAGTGCGCCACATTAGGATGAAGCTGGCCCTTCACACTCTAAATCCAGGTTTCTATGAAGTGTAAATATGAAGTCTTTCTTCACAGTTTCATAGCCATTTTTACATGGCAAGTATGTAGCGTTTGTAGCATGAAGGTATCATTCATTTCCGGTTTTGGAAAGGAGGAATGTAAACACAGCACAAGTCAGATGATAGAGCCACTGTCATCTCCTTTTTGTAATGATGGACTTTTTCTGATAAATATATAAAATACCCGTTTCTGTTAAAAAAATAAAAATACATCTCATTTCACTTTTCTCATATCCAAAATAAGACTTGAACACAAACAAACAACCATATTGATTGAAACTCTAATACTTAGGTCATCATATCTCCTCGTAGTGTTACTTTCTTGCTTTTCCAATGTTTTTCCATACATATCAAAATTAAAGAGGCTATAAACATAGTCTAGCGAAGCCACCCTATTTATGCATGCATGCAACATGTTCAAAATATAAACAAAAACCATAAGCATTGTATTATAGTAGAATAATAATTAACTTAGAACAAAAGTTCTCCGATAGGGATATATATTATTATAGTAATAGCTTGTAATGCATCATATATATAACAAATACAAGTTAGAGAGATTCCATTATGTATGACATCAATACCATTAATCGTTCTATTTTAAATTGTAACATCCTTTTTTTTACAGAGTCAAGGATTTATTCCCCCCAACCCACTACCAAAATCGATTTGTATCTACCAATATCGAGTCAAAGTTAATGAAAGCATTATCACACTATGAAACACATTTACATGGTTCTTTGTTGTTACATATTGCTTCATTTAGCTTTTTCCATATCTAAAATAAGATTTCAACATAGATGACCAACCACACTTATTGAAACATTAATGGTCATGACAACTTATCTCCTAGAAGGAATGTCTTCCTACATTAATGATATTTTGTTGGATATCAAAAAATGATGACCATTAATATATCCTAGACAAACCACCCTCTCGTTGCATGCATGCAATATACTTGAAGTCTATAAGAAAAACATCAAACATTAAAATATAGTACAATAATTCTTAATGTGGAACA
Source organism: Picea mariana (assembly GCA_032191745.1). NCBI lineage: Eukaryota > Viridiplantae > Streptophyta > Pinopsida > Pinales > Pinaceae > Picea > Picea mariana. The sequence continues at coordinate 599,667 of JASDQU010102788.1, forward strand.
AGTTTCTATAATAATAATTTATAATACATTACAAAAATAACAATCAAAAAATCAAATACAATCAACAAAACATAATATTAATTTTCTAACAATGTTAGAATTTAATTTGTTAAAAACCCATTTCACAACCTCTACAATAATCACCTTTATCGAGTCTAACAACATCACCCACTTCCACTTATATATAAATCACAAATCAAGAATTTGATCACACATAATCAGATTTAGGAAGGACCATCTAGTAGTGACGACTTGCCTTCATAAAGATATTTATAAAGATATTTATAATAATAATATATATATATATATATATATATATATATATATAATCATGAAGAATTTTGATTTTTTAACTTCATACCACGTATCCTTTTTTATTCATGAGGAATTTTGATTTTTTAACTTTATACAACGTATCTTTTTTTATTCTTAATATTCACATGTGTGCATACTTTTAACCAACCACATTTTTTTGAAAGTAAAGCTGCTTATGAGATCCTAAGGCTCGAATATATGTGAATGACATTGGTGGAAAGGGATGTGGGTTTCACTGGGCAATGTTGGTTGATTGAAATGATTAAAGAAAAGTTGTCAAAAGAAGAGAAAAATAGGATAGGACATGGTTAGTGTGAAGTTGCCATTGTGTTATTCTATAATAAATCATGAGTATAAGTAATGAGAGGGAACAACATTTGGATATTTAGAGAGATGGGAACAATGGATCGAATGATTAGAATTAGTCAAGGCGTTCATTGTGTTGTAGTGGAATTGATTTGTTGAAGAACTAAGAATTAAGAAGTAATACATTTGAAATCAAAATATATTAGATTTGGTTTGGCATTGGTAAGGATTAAAATGTTGATTGTCCACATGAGTAATAACAATAGCCATAGTTATTTCTCGAATAATATGGACACACTTTTGGGTCCTCGATGTCATCTAATGCAGGTGATATGATTGTGTTATCCTATAATAAATCATGAGTATAAGAAATGAGAGGGAGTGACATTTGGATATCTAGAGAGATGGGAACAATGGACCATTGGCAAATGATTAGAACTAGTCAAGGTGTTCATTGTGTTGTAGTGGAATTGATTCATTTAAGAACTAAGAATTAAGAAATAATACAATTGAAATCAAAATATATTAGATTTGGTTTGGCATTGGCAAGGATTAAAATGTTGATTGTCCACTTGAGTAATAACAATAGCCATAATTATTTCTCAAATCGTATGGACAAATGTTTGGGTCCTCGACGTCATCTAATGCAGGTGATATGATTGAGACTTGGGAAGAGGACGTCTGGTTGATCAATACTAAGGAAGTTGATCATCCTATTGAATACAATTATTCATTACACACGACTAATAAAGATCAGTTGATGTGTTGCAAATAAGAATAGGGAGGTGGTGTCCATTATCAATAGAATACATGGCAGGTCTACAATCCTTGCATTGTCCTCATGTTGGGATTATTTTATAATTGAGATATCTTCAACATCGTTGATGATAAAATAACAAAGCCAAACCATTGGAGCGACAAGGTTGGAATCATGATTTCAACCAAGCTAGAAAGTAGTAAGATAAACACTAATTTCATATCCCTTGATGGTTTTGTTACCATCCGATGTGAAAAAATTGGACAAATAATACTCATGGTTTGCTTCTTGTGGAACTTATTGCTTAATGTATTGCACATCTAACCTATACACAACCCACACTTCCCAAGAGGGATTATCTCCATTGGCATGGTGCTAAAATTGTTGTACAGGTTGAGAAACATGGCTATGAGAATTGTGATTCTTAGGTTATCTTGTTCAATGTCGCCATTGAGGTAGGAAATGGTTTAATACACGTTGGACATTGATTCAAACATGTGGAGTGTTAATTTGGTAGCTCATAAGGTGTCTCAACTTAGCCTATGTGTCCAAGGCTAGATGATGGACATAATTAAATACCCAGATCAACTTTATTAATTTGATCCTAAGTTTTAACTTAGGAAAAGTATAAATGTCATTTAAATGACTTTCATTGACTTTCGACTCAGATTTCTGAAAAGTGATTTTTTGGAAATTAATAAATTCACTAAAGTGAATTTCTAGAGGCTTATAGAAGCCTCTAGGAAAAGTGAATTAGAGAGATAAAAGGAGGTTGAGGGTGAAGGAAAAAACACATTGTGTGTTGAGTTGATGAGTGAGGGCGTTGGGTGAGGAAGATGTTGGGCTCTGGATTTGATACATTTTATTGTAGATTCTTGGTTTCTTTCATGATTGGGTTGCTAAGGTTTTCATACTTATGAAGTCTTCTTCTTATGGATTCTTGCAAAACCTCACTCATATGCTATGGCACTCTTCTTGATATCATTGCAACACTATTACAAGAAAATGCATTCATTTTGCTATCACTACTACCTTCAAACATCAGGCACTTCCAGCCGTGTGTACAAGCTACTAAACAGAGGTGTTCCAAATCTTATTAATGGTATCACTCATTGTAACAATGGAATGGCAGATAACGATGAAGGATTTGTGCATTGGTTAAGCTATTTGTTTTCCTGGGTTCTGGACGTGGCCATCAAGAGTTTAAATGCTGAGCACCATTCCTGGGATATTTGTCTCTTTAACATAATGTTGATACTGAACAGAACTTACCAGTACCATGTACCAGCTCGCACCCATTAAAGATATCAACGAAGCTGCTAAATTTACCCAGCTCTTAGAAGGTTTGGAAGGTTTGATAGGGAAATTGATATTGAAGTTTCCAATGAAGTGGGACGATTGRAAATCCTTCGTAYMCATAYAAAAGAATAYGAGTATTCTAAAGATGTTGAATGAATWGYTGAAATCCTCAATTCTATGTTTAYTACCAATGGGCACTTCCAGACTACGTTGAGCTCCAGTAACCCTATCTGCCCTGCGTGAAACTATTGCCGAGGTGCCCAATGTTTCTTGGGAGGACTTTGCCGAGGTGCCCAATGCTTCTTGGGAGGACATTGGCGGTTTGGAAAACGTCAACAGAGTTATTATTGCCACGCGTGTTTTATTGCCTTCGTGTCACGAGGTTATGGCATCGGTTGCAAACTTAATGGAATCGCCTATCTTAAGGGGCGAATAAGCATACGGTTGCACATATAATCATGCTTATCAAGAGACACGGGTAAAGGCAATCTTGAAATCGATTGGGTATTTAAAACGTGTCTCATTCTCTGGGATACTCTTAAACCCATTTTGTAACTCCTTGTTTATCTAGGGCGCAAAGCCATGCATTGTAACGGATCGGAAACATTATATAAGGAGCTGCTATGCTCAAGGGGATGGGGAGAGCATAGATGAGATAGAGGAATAGAACAGAGGTCGAATGCCCACGCACTTGTAGTTGTTCTTTTCAATAAAGTAATTCAGAGTTTCAGTGATACGATTCCTGTTATTTCCATTTTGCTTTTGCTGTAGGTTATTCATTTTCAGTATGCGTTGATTTAAAGAACGGCCTGTTGACAGAGAAGGCAGGGCCCCCTTCGATGGAAACAGAGCTGTGCATATTCCAGATTTGAACATCACCTTTCAGCCGTTTTCTCATTTGTTTAATAGCACAGAAGTAGCATTTCATTTGATTGCAACAGAGGGTTTAGCATTTCAAGATTCAAGTTTAGATGTTATCTTTTCAGCCATTGATTAACAGAAATAGTGTTTTCTTTTGATTACAATAGATAGTTTCATTGCATTATAGAACAGAAGGTTGTTGAGTTGTGTGGAGTAATAAGTCGCAGAAACTTAATTGTTTTCAGTCATCAGTGTGCAGTAGACCTTTTACATGCATATACAGAGTAGTGCAGAACGAGTGCAAGTCAGTACAGAGTAGTGCCGAACAAAGTAGAGTACAGTAGCTTCTTTCAACAAGTTTCTTGTAGCAGTTCAGAGATTAGTTTGGCATCCTTTAAACCCCCTCTTCAACCCTGCATTTCCTGTGCTGGTTCCTCTAAGTCTACCTTCCCGGGTTGGCAATTAAATGTTGATTTACATGGTATATCCGCAGCTCGACATTTTGGCGTCGTTGCCGGGGAGGTACTAAAAAGGATTGGAGAGTGGGCTCCGAAGTTTTGCCAAGTAGATTTGATTTCTGCAAGTATTTCTTTACAAGTAAAGATTGCTTTCAAATTCATTAGTGTGCAAGTGGTTCATTTCAGCAGTGTTAGATTACATTCAGCAACAAAGAGGTTTTCATTTTAGAAGATTTTATTCAATAGCACCAGAGTCTTGATTTCAGCAATATTAGATTTGATTCAGCAGTTGAGTTCATCAGTATAAGAGGGTGTGCATTTGATTCTGTAGAAGCAAATTTCCATTCAACAAGAGTGCATTTCATTTTATTTCAAGCTAGTGTGGGTTTCAGAATTATTATCAGTTGATGTGACTTTCAAAGTTTTTAGCAAATCCCCTACAACAAAAGAAAAAAAATCACAAAAATTGACTAATGGATTCAAGATTGAATGAACGGAAGAAGAGATTGTTGCAGGAACTTTCGTGCATCTTGCAGGAACTTGAAGAGATCTTTGCAGCTCAAGAGATGGAAGAGGAAACAATTGATTCAGTGGTTCTGTGTGAACACCTTTGCCAGCCTACAGAGAACAATGAGCAATTAGAAACTCCAGCAGCAACAGAACATGGTATGCACAATCATATTGAGCATTGGTTTCAATCTGTTCTACAGCCTTCAGATGCTCTTCTTCTTCAACAAATCTTGGAAATCAAGCGACCGGTGTTGCTTGCTCAACATGCCTTGGTAATTATACATCTATATCTTCTATCAAAGGGCATGAATTCATTATTGATTCTGCTGAGACGGTGGCTACATTGGTTATTTGCCTATACTTAAAGAAATGTCTCTTTTTCTTTAGGTAGGTAGGTAGGATAGTGAATAAAAGATAGCACCTTTGAATAGTTTATGTTTTCTGCAAATAAAAAGGGCATCAGCTGAAATAAGAAGCGATTGAAGATTTTTATCTAAGTGATGGATGAATGAGTTGAAAGAACATGCTAAGAGTGCAGGATCTTTTCAAAGCACTTTCACATCAATCAGATGGACAGTTCTTGGGACTGTTAGCATTCTATTACTATGCTAGTATTAAGAGGACAATACGTTTGCATGAGGACATGCAAAAATCTAGGCATGGGGGAATGTTGGGCTCTGGATTTGATACATTTTATTGCAGATTCTTGGTTTCTTTCATGATTGGGTTGTTAAGGTTTTCATACTTATGAAGTCTTCTTCTTATGGGTTCTTGCAAAACCTCACTCATATGCTGTGGCACTCTTCTTGATATCATTGCAACACTATTACAAGAAAATGCATCCATTTTGCTATCACTACTACCTTCAAACATCAGGCACTTCCAGCCGTGTGTACAAGCTACTAAACAGAGGTGTTCCAAATCTTATTAACGGTGTCACTCATTGTAACAATGGAATGGCAGATAATGATGAAGGATTTGTGCATTGGTTAAGCTATTTGTTTTCCTGGGTTCTGGATGTGGCCATCAAGAGTTTAAATGCTGAGCACCATTCCTGGGATATTTGTCTCTTTAACATAATGTTGATACTGAACAGAACTTACCAGTACCATGTACCAGCTCGCACCCATTAAAGATATCAACGAAGCTGCTAAATTTACCCAGCTCTTAGAAGGTTTGGAAGGTTTGATAGGG
>JASDQU010102788.1:613426-628380 GCA_032191745.1 Picea mariana
CAACTGGTATTAGAGAAAAAGGTAACTCATAGGAAAAGAGGGTTCCCGGTTCGAGTGGGAGCAATGGAGGAAGATGTAAAGTTTAAGGTAGAGAAATTTAATGGAAAAAACTATCAATTATAGAAGATGGAGATAGAATATTATTTATATCAGAAGTACATTTACCTACCATTGGGAGGAAAAGAAAAACAATAGACAAGTATGAAGGACAAAGAATGGGATATTCTTGACAAAAATACACTAGAAATGATATGGTTGTTCACAGAAACATCGGTGGATTTCAATATTTCAAAATAAAAGACAACGGAGGATCTTATGAACACATTGGATAAACTATATGAAAAATCCTTAGATTCCAACAAGGTATTTCGAATGAAGTGATTATTTAATATGAAGATGTTAGAAGATGGGTATTTTTATGATCATTTAAATGAATTCAATATGGTTATTAATCAACTAAGTTCTGTAAAAGTGGAATTTTATGATGAGGTTAGGGATATTATAATCTTGTGTTCATTTCCAGAAAATTGGAATAGCTTGGTCATGGTTTTAAGTAAATCTGTCTCTAGTTCAAACACTCTGAAATATGATGATGTTGTTGGTGTTATCCTTAGCGAGGAAATGCAATGGAAAAGAACATGTGATACATCAGGTAATGCATTGACCATGGAAAATAGAGGAAGACAAAGGGAAAGAGGAAAGATTCCACGAAACCGTGGGAAGACTAGGAAGGGTAGATCCAAATCCAGACAAGCAAAGTTAGAGTGCTAGAATTGTGGGAAGAAAGGACAATTGAAGAAATAATGTAGATCTCCAAAGAAACAAAGAGATGGACAAGAAGAGAAAAATCAGGAAGAAAATGTAGTAGGTGATGTGCTGGAAGATGATTTGATTCTTTCTTTAGATAATATTACTAAGCCTTGGGTAGTATATTTAGGGGCTTCATTTTATTCCACACCCCATAGGAAATGTTTTAAAAATTATGTTCAACGTGATTTTGGACAACTTTATTTGGGTGACGATGAACCATGTCAAATTGTTAGAAAGAGTAAGGTACAAAAAAAGAAAAAGAATGGAAACCAATTGTTACTAAAAGATGTGAGGCATATACCATATCTGAGAAGAAATCTAATTTCTAGGACAATTGGAAAGTGAAGGTTGTATATCTACATTTATAGATAAGGTGTGGAATTTCACTAAAGGATCACTAGTAATGGGAAAATGAGAGAAGGTAGGTACATTGTATTTATGTATTGGTAATGTGGACTCTTCTATATATTTAGATTCTACAAGAGTAGATATTGCAACATTGTGGAATCATAGGATTGGACACTTGAGTGAGAAGGGGATGCAGATACTTCACAAAAAGAATTTATTTTCAGATCTTAGACAAGTTGATTTGGATTTATGTGAACAAAGTCTTTATGGAAAACAAAAGAGAGTCATATTTCTTAGGGTTGGAAAGGAAAAGAAGAGTGAAAAGTTAGAGCTTATGTAGGGGACCAACTTAGGTATCATCTCTTGGTGTGTCTCGTTATTATGCTACTTTTATTGATTGTGCAACTGGAAAAAATTGGGTTTATTGTATTCGACAAAAATCTGATGTTTTTTACACTTTTAAGAAATGGAAATATTTAGTTGAGAATGAGACAGGAAAAAGATTGAAGTGTCTCAGATCATAAAATGGAGGTGAATATTGCAGCAAGGATTTTGAGAATTGTTTTTCATACCATTGGATTCTTAGAGAGAAGACAGTTCCAGGAACACCACAAGAAAATGACATGTCAAAAATGTTGAACAGGACAATCATGGAACGTGCAAGGAGTATGAGATTGCATGTTGGGTTTCCCTTGTAGTTTTGTTGGAAAAATTTCCATTCATGTGTTTTCATTAATGTCGACAGTCATAGTAAGTAGAGTAGTGAGGTTAATCTCAGGAAGAAAAAGAATCGACAGAAGAACATCACCTTAAGGCTGAAGAAATTCATGATTATTTTTGATAATGATAGGATCAACAATGTTCCTATGATAAAAGCTTAGGGGGGTTAGAAAATGAAAAGATCAATCTTAGAAGAGATGACATGTTGAAACTCAGTAGGTATGGCGTGATAAAACATAGAACAATTCAAGACCATTGATGTGAAACCACAAAATCTATGGTAGGGATAAGCAAGGTAAAGAGGTTGTGAGTTAAAATATATGATACCCATTCAGCTGTCAGATCAAACCCAAGTTCTTGTCAAGCCATCGGATCATTTTCAATTGGAAATATGGGATAAGCAAATACGAAGTCTTGAAATGCAAATTCACGAGAAAGGGATCTGGGTCGTCAGATTGCAGGGAAATCAGGACCGTTGATCTGAGATAGTTGAAATCGAGAGTTCCTGACACCCAAAGTCCTGACGCGCTCGAAGGTAAACCCTAGGGTTTGGATAGAGGTCATATCGATGGAAATTAAGGAATGTAGCTAGAGGGTGCTAGGACCTTATCGAGATTTCGGAGGTTAGGAGAGTCGGGGAGACTCACACGCAAAGTCTCGATAAGAAAAATCGAGAAACATAAATTCCCGATGAAATCTGGACCATTGAATCACAGACAAATCTTAGGCCTTCAATCTAAGATACACTTTAGATACTATCCTAACCGTTAGATCAAGGAGAATAACATGTGTCACATCGAGAGATATACGTCGACGTCAACAAGACACTATGACAGACCACATCAGCAGTCTATGTCAGAAAGGACACATGTCATAATCAGAAGATGACAAGTATCAAGTTGATTCGACATTTCAGGTACGTGAAAATCACAAAACCAAGTGACACATGGAAGCTACTCGACTAGTGACATGTCATCAAGTGACATAAGTAGTTACGTCACTCCAGGAGTTTTACTTCAGGAGTTTCACCACCAACAAATGACAAGAGTTATGAAGTACCGAAGGGCTGAAGTACTGAAGGCCCATAGGGCCGAAGTCGCGAAGGTTGAAGTCCTAAAGTGAACGAGGATGACACATGGCAAGAATATGTGGAATCCGGCTAAAACTGTTTTGGGAGAGCATGAAGGTTAATATTTGAAATCTCTAGAGTCTAGAGACCCAGAGTAAATGATGGCCATACATCTCAATGCCTGATTAAGTCCTGGCCATCGGATTTAGCAGTTAAAGGATGATTGTAAGGATTAACACTAACCATTGATTTGGTTCCAAGATGTAATGTGAGCCATMTGATTTTATCGRTGATATCRTATTCGAGAGATTTGAAATGTTGGAAGTCATGAAGACCCGAAGGGAAAAGTGTCGAAATTATTTCAGTCGTCCATCTCATTAGAAGATCGAATCGTGACCATTGAAATCGATAAAAGCTCAAGCACTCGTCTTGCCTAACGTGAGGTCACTGTCGATGGTCATATGCTATAAGAGTTTTAAAAGTAAATTATAATATGTTGCTATAGTTGGTAAAACTCATGGTTCTGTAACGCACGGTCATATATGATGGTTTGAAGGAAGCGCCTCCATGGAATCTGGTCTCTGTGAATATAATAGAGATTCGGGATCAAGTATAAATGATTAAATTGATCATTGACTGTGATCAATTTATGAAAACTCTTCATGGTAATATAAATAAATACTAATTAAGACTAATTAATCGAATAGGTGTGATGGTCGAAATGAAGGAACATAGTTGTGTCAAACTCACACCATTTGAAGAGTATATAATCATGGAAGAGTGTTGAGAAGAAATTTTCTCTCCAGTCTAGATAAGAAGATCAAAAGCTGAAGCAGATTCCAGGAAGAAAAGTTGATACCTATGCATTAAGGGTGGTTGGGTGGTGCAAGCACAGTTTGGTGTCTGCAGAGGGAGTTGGTGCTTCCTTGTCAGTTGTAGCTGACTAAACAGGGGGTTGTATCCTCCTACCAGTTGGTGCTGGTAAACTAGGGTGTGGGTGCATCCTAATCAGTTGGTGTTGATCAAAAGGAAGTACATCTTCCTTCTATGTAACATGTAAAACAAATTTTGTAGTTAATAGGAAAGAGTTTGTGGTTTTTCCCTTTTGGGTTCCATAATAAAATACTTTGGGGTAAAATCATGAAGATGGGTAACACTTTTGCTTGTTTTATGACAATTTGTTTTTTAATTTTAACAAGTTCTCCAACTTTTGATAAACAAAAGTACTTTTTTTATTTAGAATTTTACTTTACTCTAAAAACAAAACTCGTGAATAATTTTGTTAGCTTTCTACTGACTATTTTTCAATTTATTTTATTGAGATTTGATATGTCAATTTGGCAATTGTTTGACAGTATGCTCCTTAAAAATGAAGGGAAAGATAATGAGTTATTTTTTCCCACAACAATGTATCCATTATTAAACTTTTGTTTTTGACAAATGAAATATACTGTAGCAGCTTACAGAGACTCTATTTTGTGTTGACTATAGTTTTGAATCTAACAGATGAATATTATAATTTCTAGAATTTTTTAAAGTTGACCAATCTGAAAAAGTTACAGATTTAAAACACATTTTTTCCTCCACCATGTATCTATCTTAATTTTTACTTAAAAGTAAAATATAAAAATACCCATTTGAAGAGAACATTTTAAGGATTATGAATATAAATTTTCCATAATTTTCCACTGTCTATTTTTAGAGATATGGATTTTTCATTTCACCAAATCATAATCTCACCTAAAAATATTATGCAGTGATTTTTTTATAAAATTAAATAAAATTAGATAAAAACAATGAAAATGTAAAACAAATTATACCCAATGAAAGTGGATTCAATTTTTAAAATGTTGGTTTCAATTCTAAAACTAAATTCTGAGTATTTGTAGGAGTTCGATACCTCCAAAGATGAAGTAAGATGGAGAGAAATTGCAGTTTCCTACAAACAGTCCCATTTTCAGGTTTTCGGCCGAGATATTCTTTCGGTCGAAACCTAGTTTTTAACGGAATCCGTTAAAAATAAATGTTTTGACCGAAAAGTATTTCGGCCAAAATATGCTTACCATAGCAAAATAATTCATCCGAAAAACATTGTACACAAATTTTGAGGGTGGCGTTAAATTTGACGTACAAATTTTCAGCCGAAAAAGGTTTTGGCCGAAAAAATTCCTAGCAACATTTTTTCAGCCAAAAAATTGTCGCTAGGAATTTTGGAGACCCGAAAGTGTTACCCAACTTCATGATTTTACCCTATGTTAAAATTTTGTTTGCATTAATAAATGAAAAATTAATATAATTGTTGTGTCACTGATTCACCCCCTCCCCCCCTCCTCTCAGTGACAAGATCTGATCCTTCAATCGGTATCAGAGGGGATTCCTTTAGCACAGTCTAACAAACTTGAAGGTAGATCCTGAAGATGGATCAACAAGAGGGAATGTCTAAAAAAAAAGAACCATTGTTCAATGGAGGAGGCTATGCTCTATGGAAAATAAGAATGAAAAACTTCCTGTTGGATATTGGTTTTGATATCTGGAAATATGTTGTGGATGGTTACACCGCACCAACTACTCCACCAAAGGACTTTGCAGGATAGAAAATCTATAATGACAATTCAAGAGCAGTTAATGGAATTTTAGTGGGGTTGACTAATTCTATATGTGTGAAAGTTATGCATTTCAAATAAGCCAAAGAAATATGGGACAAATTGGAAGTTGTATATGAAGGAGATGACAAAGTCAAAGGAAGCCAAACTGCAGACCTATATAACTCAGTTTGAAAATCTAAAAATGAAAGAAGAAGAAAATATTGTTGAGTACTTTCATAGGGTAGATGAAGTGGTTAACTCAATTAGAGTGGCAGGAGAAGAAATTACAGATAAACCCATTGTGCAAAAAATATTAATGTCGTTATCTATGAGATATGATGCAAATATTTCTTCAATTGAAGATAGATCCTATCTAAAAACACTCACAGTTGATCAGCTCCATCGAATCTTTACAGCATAGGAAATGAGAACAGGGCATGATAAATCATAAAAAGATGAAACAACTTTCAAAGAATCCAAGACAAATATAAATCAGAAGCAAAAACTTCAATCCATCCATCATGAAGAATCTGATGTGGAAGAAGCCAATTTCATTAGAAAACTTCAGAAAGGATCAAGGAAGTACAAAGGAAAGATTCCTTTCAAATGTTTTAATTGTGGCAAAGTTGGTCATTTTGCATCGAAGTGTCGGTATCATAAGGAAGACCCTAAAGATGAAGAAAATAAAAATAATCAATACATGAAGAAGGAAAAACCCAACTACAAGAAAATTTTTTACAAAGGGAAAAATGATTTTTATTCAAAAGAAGAAAATAGCAGTTCATTAGAGTCTAGTGACAATGATGAATCTGATGATGATGAATTGATTTTCTTAGGTATTGAAGAATCTAATAAGATAGAAAAAATTAAACATGGGAAAGAGTTAGAAGATGAAGAAAACGTTAATATGGAGGAAGAACTTCTCAGTGCCCTGGATGAATTAAGAAAGTACAAAACTAGATATAGACAACTAAAACGTTTTGTAGTTGAACAAAAGGAAAAACATGAACAAGAAGAAAAGGAGATGGAAAAACTCATGAGTAAACTAAAAAAACAAATCTTGGAAGCAAATAAGATTGAAGAAAGTCTRGAAAAGTCTCTTAAGGAAAAACAAATAACTTGTGAAAAACTACAGGTAGAAATAGTTCATCTAAAAATGGAACTRGATGCRAAAATCATTCAAACAAAATATGAAAATAGCTCTAAAATATTAGATAACATTATTACAGCACAGAGGGATTCAAGTAATAAAAATGGAATAGGCTATTCTCAAAAGGAAAGTCATGTTAACTCAAAATCTTATGCAGATGCTCTCCTCAGTACATTCAATAAGAAAAATGAAGAGAAGTTAAGTAATGATCAGAACTCCAGAAGATTACTTCCACCCATCAGGAAGGAAGAAAATACAATATCAAAGAAGTTTTATCAAAACAGGTATCCTCCCAATTTCCTTAGTTATTTCTTTGCATGCTCTAATTTCAGACACAAAGCTATAAATTGTAGAGCATATAGAAAGAAAATTCTGAAGGTTAAGAACTATATCCTTAAGGATAAACAAGTTGTAAATCGAGTTAAAAGAAGAAATTATAACTCCTTTGCACCTATACAAGAAGGAGACTTACAATGCTTCAGATTTCATAACCATGGACATAAAGCCATTAATTGTAGATTATTGGAAGTCTTAGAACAACCAAAGTTCATTAGAGAGCAAAAGAAACTTTGGAGAGAAAAAATATCAAAAAATGAATGTCTTATTGCCCTAAAATCTCAAGATAAAAAGGATCTCTGGTGTGTTGACAGTGGGTGCTCAAAACATATGACAGGTAACAAGGAAAAGTTCTTAGACTTAAAGAAACAAAAAGATATAGTTACATTTGGTGATAATGCTTCAAGTAACATACTTGGGAAAGGCACTATGAGCTTGGGAAAAGACAAAGCTAGAAATGTACTACTTGTCGATAAACTAAAGCCTAGTTTATTAAGTGTCAGTCAATCCTGTGATCAGGGGCACTTATGCATCTTTGATGCCCAAAAATGTGAGATTAGGAGAGAAGACACATGAAAATTAGTTGGTACTGCTCCTAGAACTCCTGAAAATGTATATATACTAGATGCAAAATTGAATGAGGAGTGTCATATGAATTCAGTAGATGAAGGTTGGCTATGCAATAGAAGGTTGGGAAATATTAACTTTGAAAATCTTGTGAAATTTAGCAACCTTGGTGCAGTAATAAAATTTCCAAAGATCATAAAACCCTCAAATTCTATGTGTAGACACTGTCAACTAGGGAAGCAAACTAGAATAAGGTTCAAAGAAAAAGAATACACAACCTCTAAACATTTAGAGCTTGTTCACACTAACCTATGTGGACCTACGAGAACCAAGAGTTTGAAAGGAGAGTCTTACTTTATGGTGTTCATTGATGATTTTACTAGAATGGGTTGGATATGTTTTCTCAAAGAAAAATCAGAAGCACTCAACAAATTCAAAGCCTTCAAAACTCTTGTTGAAAATGAAAAGGGGACAAAAATAAAATGTCTTAGATTAGACAATGGTGGTGAATTCACCTCAAAAGAGTTTGATGTCTTCTGTGAAACTCGTGGAATAAAAATACAATTCGTTGCTCCCAGAACACCTTAGCAAAACAAGATTGTTGAAAGAAAGAATAGAACAGTTCAGGAGGCTACAAGGACTATGCTCAATGAAGAAAAATTGTCATATGGATATTGGAGGGAAGCTATAAGCACAACAGTATACATATTGAATAGAGGTCAACTCAGGGTTAATAGTGATATGACCCCTTATGAAATATGGTTTTGAAGAGCCCCATCAATAAAATACTTCAAGGTCTTTGGAAGTAAATGATACATCAAAAAATTGGATGAGAGTCTTGGAAAATTTGATGTCGGATCTGATGAAGGTATTTTTATTGGATATGATTCAAACAAGAAGGCATATAGATGCTACAATATTAGATCACATAAGATTGTTGAGAGTTCATATGTCACGGTGGATGACCTAAAAACTATATAGATCAAAAATCAAGAGACCATATCTAAAAATGAAGATGAAGATGATGATGAGACATTCGACACACAACTAGAAGAAGTAGAAGAGAATGAAAAAGAAAGGGAAGAAGATGATATGGATACTAGTGAAAGCAAAGAATATAGTCAACATGGAGAGATAAGAGAAGAATTCCCAAGAAGAGATACAAAGACACCATCAATAATTACTCAAAAGAATCATCCCAAAGAACTAATTATTGGAGATATGAATGATGGAGTGCACACAAGAAGACAACTTATGTATTAAACTAAAATAACATTGTTGTCACATGCTAAGACTAGCTCAATCAAAGAGGCATGTAAAGATGTGAATTGGACCAAATCTATGAATGAAGAATTGGACCAAATCAAAAAAAATCAAACTTGGGAACTAGTTCCAAGACCAAAAAATAAAAATGTCATTGGAACTAAATGGGTATATAAAAACAAAATGAATGAAGATGGGCAAGCAATCAGGAAGAAATCCAGATTAGTATGCAAAAGGTATGCTTGGGTTGAAGGAGTAGACTATGAAGAAACATTTTCACCTGTGGCCATTAGAGGCAATTAGGATGTTCTTGGCTTTCTCCAGCTACATAAAGTTTAAAGTGTACCAAATGGATGTCAAGTCAGCATTTCTGAATGGAAATTTAGAAGAAGAAGTCTATATTATGCAACCAGAAGGGATTTAATTAATCAACAAAGGAGACTATGTCTTTAAGTTAAAGAAAACACTCTGTGGACTAAAACAAGAACCTAGAGCATGGTATGCAAGGCTACACTCTTATTTACAAAAACAAGGCCTCAAAAGGGGATCAACAAAAAGCAATCTTTATTTCAAAATTGATGGTAATAACTTGATCATTATGGAATAGTATGTTGATGATATTATATTTGGTAGTGACAATGAAAAAATGAGTAAGGACTTTGCTAAGATTATGTGGCAAGAATTTGAAATGTCTTTGCTTGGCAGACTGAATTTCTTCCTTGGATTCAAAATAATACAGTCCAAAAAGGGAGTCTTTCTCCATCAGTCTAAATATGTTAAGGATATGCTTAAGATATTCCAGTTAGAGGATTGAAAACCTTTTAGTACACCTATGATAGTTGGATGCAAACTAAGCAAGGATGATGAGTCCAAAGTTGTAGATCCAAAACACTACAGATCAATGATTGGCATTTTTCTCTATGTAACAGCTTCCAGACCTGATGTCAAGCAAACCATTGGGATGGTGGGTAGATTACAAGTAGAACCAAAGGAGAGCCATGATCAAGCTGTAAAAATAATTTTTAGATATTTGGAAGGAACCATAGATGTCAGTTTGTGGTACCCAAGTAAGGTCTCATTCACATTAAAATCCTTTTCAGATGTTGATTGGGCAGGAACTGTATA
The DNA here is from genome assembly GCA_032191745.1 of Picea mariana. Classification (NCBI taxonomy): domain Eukaryota; kingdom Viridiplantae; phylum Streptophyta; class Pinopsida; order Pinales; family Pinaceae; genus Picea; species Picea mariana. Next base: position 623,400 of record JASDQU010102788.1, read on the forward strand.
TGACAGAAAAAGTATGAGTGGAGGAGAATTTATTTTGGGAGAATCATTGGTTGCTTGGATAAGCAAGAAACAATGCTCAATTTCTCTATCTAGCACTGAAGTTGAGTATATTGCAGCAGCATAATGTTGCACACAAGTGGAATGGATAAAACAAACTCTACAAGACATCAAAATAGTATTTAAAGAACCTACAATTATCCACTGTGATAATACAAGCATGATAAGTCTCTCTAAGAACCCTATCCAACACTCAAAATTGAAACACATTCCCATAAAGTACCACTATCTAAGAGATTGGACTGAAAACAAGAACATTAAATTGGAATATGTTCCAACACAAGAACAAGTGGCAGATATTTTTACAAAACCCTTAAATAGAGATGTATTTGAATATCTCAAGCAAAAATTAGGAGTAATCCTTTTTCCTACATAAATATCTCAAGAAAATAATGCATCAATTGGAAACTATTCAGGGGGATATAGAAATCAACATCAAAAGGAGTCATTACTTATGATAGGAAAAGTGTGATTGCAGGAGGAGTAACCAATGGTCAAAGAAATATTTATACAGACAGATCATCGGAGAAGAAACCCTTTGCCATTGATGCCAAAGGGGAGAGTAACTTAAGAGGAAAGAAGCATCACCACAAGGGGAGATTATGTATGACCTTAGTGTGTTTATCTCAATGAAAAACGGGGAGATTGTTGGATAGATTGTCATTCATGTTTTTTTATTGATGTCAACAGTCATAGTAAGCAGAGCAACAAGATTAATCTAAGGAAGAAAAATAATCGAAAAAAGAGCATCACCTTAACACTGAAGAAATTTGTGATTATTGTTGATCATGATAGGATCAACAATCTTCCTATGATAAAAGCTCAGGAGGGTTAGAAAATGTAGAGATCAATCTCAGAAGAGATGGTGTGTTGAAACTCAGTAGGTATGGCGCAATAAAATGCAGAACAATTCAAGACCGTTGATGCGCAAACGCAAAATCTACGGTAGGGATAAGCGAGGTAAAGAGGTTGTGAGTTCGAATATCCGATACCCGTTTAGCTGTCAGATCAAAACTGAGTTCTTTTCAAGCCATCGGATCATTTTCAAGTGGAAGGATAGGATAAGCAAAGACAAAGTCACAAAATGCGAATTCGTGAGAAAGGGATTTGGGTTGTCGAACCGTAGGGAAATCAGGACCGTTGATCTAAGATAGCTGAAATCATGAGTTCCCAATATTCAAAATCCTAACACGTGTAAGTTTTAAAACTATGAAGTAAAGCAATGCATATAGATTCTTAAGAAAAATAGAATTTAATCAATGGCTCATACACAGAGTACACAGATATTTTATACCGGAAACCCTCAACCGGGAAAACCTTTCTTATATTCATTATATTGAATTTCACCATTCACCATACAATATATATATAATGTTTTTAGGTATTCTATAGATACAAAAACCCTAATCCATTAATCCAGGATTAATTTACAAAACCGCTAAAAATAGTACGAGGGATCGTTAGACGCAATTGTCATATTTGACGCGCCCACACACACACATGCAAAGAATATAACACATACCCAACATTCTCCCACTTGTTGTTTTCTTTGCATCCAGGGGTCGAGGGGATTATATAGTCAACAATCCAGGGAAGCAATGCCCATTGTTACTCTACACCAGGAGAACTTTTTTGTGCTCACAGACTTTGTCAATGAATTTGCAACATTCTTCAAAGTGTCAACCTTTTCCAGCAACACCTTCTTTTCCTCAACCATGTCTCTCACAAAGTGATATTGAACATCAATATTCTTTGTCTTCGAATGATAAGCTGGGTTCTTTGCCAAAAATATTGCACTCTGACTGTCACAATATAATCTCACTACTTGTTGTACCAACCCAATACCTAAACACAATCTTTGTAACCATATTGCTTCCTTTCTTGCATGAGTGGATGCCATGTATTCATCTTCTGTAGTTGACAGTGCCACTACAGCCCATCTTTTGCTCATCCAATTGATTGCTCCTCCAAATAGGTTAAACACATACCCACTTATAGACCTTCTGCGATCCAGATCTCCAACCCAGTCTGCATCAACAAAGCCATGTATGTCCACCACTCTATCCAATCCTGGTCTTCCTTGGTAGCACAATCCATAACTAGTGGTGCCACGAAGATACCTGAATACCCTCTTTACTATTATTCAATGCTCCTTCCCTGGTTTTGACATATACCTGCTCAAAACTCCCACTGCATGTGCAATTCCTGGTCTAGTACATATCTTTGCATACATCAAACTGCCAACTGCACTAGCATACGGAACATGGGACATGCCCTCTTCTTCTTCCTGTGTCTTGGGACACTGATCTACAGATAACTTTACACCTATAGGATTGGAACCTTGACCGGTTTACTTCCATGCATATTAAACCTCTGCAATATCATCTCAACATATTTTCTCTGATTCAACCAGAGTTTCTTGTATGCATGATCTCTTTTAATCTCCATTCCTAGAATGAAGTTAGCAGCATCAAGATCCTTCATGTCAAATTTGGAGGATAGCTACGATTTCACCTCCTTGATAACATCTGTGTTATTTCCTACCAACAACATGTCATCAACATACAACACTACATAAATGAAGTGATTACCAACCTGCTTGGAATATACACAGTGATCATCCCTGCTTCTTACAAATCCTAATCCAAGGATGTATGTGTCAAACTTTTGGTACCACATCCTAGGTGATTGCTTTAGACTATATCGTGACTTCTTTAGCGTACAGACCAACTGTTTCTTTCCCTTCACTACAAAGACTTCTGGTTACTTCATGTAGATTTATTCTTCCAGATCCCCATGTAGGAATGTTTTCTTCACATCCATCTATTCCACTTCAAGATCAAAAGCAACAACAATAGATAAAAGAAATCTAATGGAAGTTAACTTAGCAACACGAGAAAAATCTCACCAAAGTCAATTCCCTCTACCTGGGAATAACCTTTTGCTACTAACTGAGCTTTGTATTTCTCCACTTTACCTTGTGCATTAAAATTCTTCTTAAACAACCATTTGCTACCAACAAATTTTCTTCTAGCTGGCAACTCAACTATATCCCATGCCTCATTCTTGTCCAAGGCATACATTTCTTCAACCATGGCCTTCTTCCAAAGTTTACTATCCTCTGAATTCACTGCTTCATTGAGAGTTCTGGGATCATCATCAGTAATAGATAAAGAAAAATTTTAATGGAAATCAGGAGGACTATACCTTTCTAGTTGCCTTTTATCTCTCACTGATCTCCTCAATACTGGGGTATGAGGTTCTTCTTCTTCTTCTTCTTCTTATGCTTCCTCTTCTTCAGATGATTTAGATTTTGCATCATCCAACTCAAGCTCTATTTTCTCAGGTTCGTCTTGCATTGGTAGGAATTCCTGTTGGGACACATATTTTACCTCTCTGAACACAACATCTCAACTGTAAACAGTCTTCTTGGTTTCTGGGTTCCAAAGTTTATAACCTTTCACACCATCTTTATAACCAATAAAGGTACACTTTTCAGCCTTTTTATCCAGCTTACTCCTATTTTCCTTTGGAACATGTACATAAGCATCACAACCAAACACTCTAAGATGTTGAAGAGAGGGTTTCTTTCCAGACCATACCTCATGTGGAGTTTTATCATCCAACGTTGATGAAGGTGATAGATTGACCAGGTAACATGCTATACCCACTGCCTCTACCTAGAATTATTGTCCTAACCCAACACCACTGAGCATGCTCCTTTCTTTTTCCATCAGTGTCCTATTCATCCTTTCTACAAATCCATTGTGCTGAGGAGTGTATGGAGTAGTTTTCTACCTTGCTATACCACACCTCTTACAGAATTCTTTGAATTCATTTCCTCAGAATTCTCCACCATTATTTGTTCTCAATACCTTTATTTTCTTCTCTATCTGATTTTCTACCAGAGCCTTAAACTCTTTAAATTTATCAAATACCTCAGATTTCTTTCTAAGAAAATAAACCCATGTGTTCCTTGAAAAATCATCTATGAATGAAACATAATACACAGATTTACCTAGGGATGGAATAGGATCAGGTCCAAACACATCACTGTGTATCAACTCTAAGATCCCCTTTGCTCTTGTGGCACCAGATGGGAATATTACTTGATTCTATTTACCATATATGCAATGTTCACAGAAATCAAAATCCAGAGTGCAATTAGACATACCTTCAACCATACCTTTACCGTGTAGTGTTCGAAGGCCCTTTTCTCCAATATGTCCNTTTTCTTTCCAGACCATACCTCATGTGGAGTTTTATCATCCAACGTTGATGAAGGCGATCGATTGACCAGGTAACATGCTATACCCACTGCCTCTACCTAGAATTATTTTCCTAACCCAACACCGTTGAGCATGCTCCTTTCTTTTTCCATCAGTGTCCTATTCATCCATTCTACAAATCCATTGTGCTGAGGAGTGTATGGAGTAGTTTTCTACCTTTCTATACCACACTTCTTACAGAATTCTTTGAATTCATTTCCGCAGAATTCTCCACCATTATTTGTTCTCAATACCTTTATTTTCTTCTCTATCTGATTTTCTACCAGAACCTTAAACTCTTTAAATTTATCAAATACCTCAGCTTTCTTTCTAAGAAAATAAATCCATGTGTTCCTTGAAAAATCATCTATGAATGAAACATAATACACAGATTTACCTAGGGATGGAATAGGATCAGGTCCAAACACATCACTGTGTATCAACTCTAAGATCCCCTTTGCTCTTGTGGCACCAGATGGGAATCTTACTTGATTCTATTTACCATACATGCAATGTTCACAGAAATCAAAATCCAGAGTGCAATTAGACATACCTTCAACCATACCTTTACCGTGTAGTGTTCGAAGGCCCTTTTCTCCAATATGTCCCAGTCTTTGAAACCACATCATGGTCTTCTTTTCAGGGATGATATTGGT
>JASDQU010102788.1:648534-662313 GCA_032191745.1 Picea mariana
GAAGAGATTAGTCAATGCTAGTAAGAATTTTGTTCTCTTAATGATTAAACCCAAAGAAGATATTGAAACCGAAGCATTTCAAGGTTGTGATACAAAGTTGAAATCCGATCTATATGAAGTTGTTAATCAATATGATGAAATGTTTAAAGAACCTAAGGGATTACCTCCGAAAAGATGAATCCAACATGAAATTCAATTGCAGCAAGATTGTCCTCTTCCAAACATTGGTATGTATAGAATGTCAGTTATGGAAAATGCTGAGATTAAAAAACAAATTCAAGAGTTGCTCGAAAAAGGGGTAATTGTACCAAGTTCATCGCCATGTGGATCTCCAATTGTGTTAGTGCCAAAGAAAGACGGTACATGGCGTATGTGTTGATTTCAGGGCTTTGAACAAAATAACAGTAAAGAATCGTTATCCTCTTCCTAGAATCGATGATTTGCTTAATCAATTAAAAGATGCTAAATATTTTACTAAGTTAGATTTGAGAAGCGGATGTCATTAGATCAGGATTGCCGAGGGAGACACATGGAAGACAACTTTCAAAACTAAGCAAGGTTTGTTTGAATGGATGGTAATTCCTTTTGGACTTTGCAATGCACCTGCTACTTTCATGAGAGTTATGAATGATGTCTTAAGGCCTTTTCTGGATGATTGTTTTATTGTCTACTTGGATGATATTTTGATCTTTAGCAAATCTCGTGAAGAGCATATTAAACAAGTGAAACAAGTTTTGGATGTTTTGAGAAAAGAACAGTTGTTTTTGAAGTTGTCCAAATGTGAATTTGGAAAAACTTCACTTATTTACTTAGGGCATATTGTTGGTGGAGGTGAATTAAAAATTGATCCCTCCAAGGTAAAAGTCATTTTGGAATGGCCCAAGCCCAGCAATGTGACAGAGGTAAGAAGTTTTTTGGGAGCATCCCAATATTGGAGGAAGTTTATTGCTAGCTTTTCTTCCATTGCAGCTCCATTACACGCAGTGACAAGTGTCAAGCAATTTTTTCAATGGGGAGGCAAGAAACAGAAGGCTTTTGATACTTTGAAGGAAAAGATCAGTTCAACGCCTGTTCTTGCATTTCCAAATTTAAGACAACCTTTTGAAATCCAAACAGATGCAAGCAATTATGCAATGGGAGCAGTTTTGCTACAGTATGGTAAGCCCATTTGTTTTCATTCTGAGACTTTTAATGGTGTCGTGATTAACTATCCTACTTACGATAAGGAATTGTATGCATTGGTTCAAAGTGTAAAAAAATGGAAACATTATTTGTTGGGGAAAGAAACCATTGTTCACATCGATCATCAACCACTGCAATACTTACAATCACAGACAAAGCTACAGCAAGCTAGGCACTTTAGATGGATGGGTTTTCTTCAACAGTTCCACTTGGTTATCAGGTATAAGAAGGGAATTTATAACAAAGTTTCTGATATGCGTTCAAGGCCTATTATTAGTGCTTCAGTTATTCTTAAGCATAGTCCTATCATGCATGAAAGTTATGTTGAGCAATATGCTTTGGATACTGATTTCAAAGAAGTATATGAAACTTTGTGCCACTCTAACCATGTTGAAGAATTGGATTACCATGTGCATAATAATCTATTGTATCATCTTGGCAAGTTGCGTATTCCACAGGGGAAAGAATCAACATTATAAGAGAAGCACATTCTTCTCTTATTGCTGGTCATTTTGGTGTAGGCAAGACAGTGGCTAATTTGCAAAGATACTGCTACTGGCCTAAAATGAATGAAAGTGTTTCAAGATATGTTCGAGAATGTTCGTTATGTGCCACAAGTAAACCTAGCAATCTAAAGTTGGGTTTGTATACTCCACTTCCAGTTCCTTCTCGACCTTGGGAAGGTATTTCCATGGATTTTGTAGGTGGTTTACCTATGTCGAGACGAAATCATGATTATCTTTATGTTGTGGTTGATCGATTTAGCAAAATGTGTATTTTGATGCCTTGTACTAAGCAGGTTATAGCTGAGCAAACGACACAAATGTTCTTTCAAAATGTTTGGGTGCATTTTGGATTGCCTAAATCCATTATTTCTGATCGGGATTCTCGATTTGTTGGAAGTTTTTGGTCGAGTTTATGGGCACTCATAGACACCAAAATTAAAAAGAGCACAGCTTTTCATCCACAAATACATGGTCAGACAGAGGTGGTAAATCGAACAGTCGTGCATCTTCTTCGTGCTTATTGCAGCAAGCATCCTAAACTTTGGGATGAGCATTTACACTACATTCAACATGCTTACAATCGAGCTAAGCACTCTTCGACTCAAACGTCGCCATTTGAAGCATGTTTTGGCTATTTTCCCAAATCTCCTTTAGATTTCATCTTTGGGAAGGATATTTCTATCAATGGTCAATATGACATTGATAGGGCAGAAAAGTTCATTGAACAAATTCAGTCGATACATCAAGTGGTGCAAGAGCAGTTGGAAAAGAGTCAAGCCAAGTACAAAACGAGACATGACAAGCATCGTGTTGATCACAGTTTCCAAGTTGGAGATGAAGTTTGGCTTTACATCAATAAGGAGAGGCTTAAAGGAGAAGGTAAAAAATTGAAACTGATTCGATATGGTCCTTTCAAGATTATCGACAAGATTGGTAACAATGCCTTTCGTTTATATTTGCCTCCTTATATGCAAATGTATGCAGTTGTTAATGTTGAGAATTTGAAATTGTATGAGCCTCCGTTGATTGATGATCAAGGAGAGCATGTTCATATTCCTTCTATCGATGATTTTTCCCCAGAATATCTTACAGAACTGCATGAAGACACCATCCTTGACAAGAGAATGCGAACTTCAAAACGAGGAACTGTGGAGTATCTTCGAGTTTGTCTTAAAGGTACAAATCCAAGCAAGGCCAAGTGGATTGAGGTTGGAAGAGTGAGGGAACTATACCCTCATCTTCACATACACTGAAAATAGTCTTTTGGAGGTCCAAAAGCTTCCCAATGGGGAGGTGTGATCAGGGGATAAAATTTTGCTCAAAAATTCAAAGTGCTCAGAATCGCTTCAAATCGAACGAGAGCATAGGTCTCATTGTTTCGAACCCAACGCAACTTGTTTTGTTTCAAACAGATGTCAGGAGTGAGAGATATCGCGATCTGTTCGAATCGTCAAACAGGTAAAAAAAAAGACTTTGACTGTGCAGTCCGTACAGGCTGACATGGAAGGGCCGTATGATGATGTGGCAGAGGTCGTACGTCTGTACATTGACATGGCAGATGGTGACATGGCACTTCCGGATTGGCAGATTTGGGCGAATGGTGTTTCAACACGTGGCAGTATTTGGTTTTTGGTTTGGTGCCACGTGGCCCAGTCATGGGATGCCACGTGGCACCATTATATTGGTTATTGGTTCAAAATTTATTGGAGCCCATGGGGTTCGAACCCCGGACCTCCCCACCATGTAAAGCCTTTGCAAACTCCACATTACCAACGCTCCACGACTTGTTCCTTGTTGTATATATGATTTAATATATATAAAAGTTTGGTTTATGTAATAGTTGGCGCGGGGTCCGGGCCGGGGCTTAGCCCCGACCCGCGGTCGTATTGTTTTATACATATGACCATACCATATTGCGCGCGGGGGTTTTGTATTACAAACGGAGCCCTAGCCCCCGGTCGCACGACCCTCAAACACATGACCACAGCCAAAACAAAAACGTGGGAGTTTAAACGGTTTGCACACGTGCCCGACACTTGGCGCTTAACTGTTATCTTTGAACGTAGCCCCTTTTTCTGATAGAGCGCAGTCGTATGGACGACCCATGTGCCCGAGAGCTTGGCGGTTAGGGGTTGGTGCGTCCATAACCGTCCTACAGTTCGCACCGTTGGCGCGGTTGCGTTCGGTGCCAGGTTTTTACGCTTTAAATAGCGTGTGTGCTAGGTTGAATGTAGAAGGGTGCAATTTGTAGATGCAGAGACAACAAGCTTGAAGGGGGGACTTCCAGGAGGCCTAACTTCTTCAATTTTTGGCCAAACGAGGTGCCGAAAAATCCCAGCTAGGGGTTTTTGGACATTCTGAAGCCATTGGAGCAGTCTATTTGACAGTTTGAGCATTGTAAAGCACATTTTTGAGCACTTTGAGAAAATAATATAAATGATCCATTGGAAGCTGGACCAGGAGAAGTAGCCCAAGAGAGGGGTGAACTCCTTTATCATTTGTTGTGTTATGTGTTTTCTGTTCATTGATTATGTTGTTGTTTATATGCATCTTGAATGAGTAAATCCTATTAATGATGTGTTGCAAAGTTGATCCATTTTCTTTTAACACATAAAATTTACTTGCAAATGTTTTCAAGATTACAAGTCTTCTTCATTTTTAGATCATTGGAAGCACCAACTTCCTTTGTTTCCTAGCTGCAACTGGAAGGAGGCTTCAACCCCCTAGTTTCTCAGGATACAACCTAAGGGAAGCTACAACTCCCCAATTCTCTAGCTACAACCCCCTATGTTCTCCAGCTACAACCGAAAGGTGGCTACAACCACCTGTCCTTGCCCCGTACAACCTCCCTGACGTATGAGTAGAATGATGGAACAACTGTCACACTATCACTATGAGATATATTGCTATAAACATGTACCAATCAACCTACACCAAACAACCTATACCAATAACCTGAACCATGCATCAACCATGCATCAACATGTACCATAAACAATTGCATCAACCATGCACCAACATGTACCAAACAACCGGTAATCAACTTGTACCATAAAAAGTGCATCACCCGTGCACCAACCTGTACCTCAACCTAGAAACCTTCCTTAGCTTTAACAATAAGAGACTAGCATTTTCATCAAACTTTACTTTAGTCTCGCATGACTAGTTTTTGATTAGTCAACAACCCTAAGTTGAAATAATCATAACTATGTACCTGTAATGAATAAAGATCTGAAAATAGTACACAATGTTCTTCAGTGTGTTTTATGCAATTCCTCCAGGTGTCACTACTTGGAACCTCTTAGAAAAGGAGTTATAGCAAAAATGGCATACCTTGTTGAATTTTGGCTTATTCTAGAGAGTGAATTTGTAGAGCGTGCCCCACACGTAGTATTTGTTGTATGGATCTGAAAAGTTTACATAGAATACTACAGACTATACTCTAACCAACACATTTTGTCTTACTTAATTTGGATCTGTTATGAATAAGTTATGATGTTTTTACCCGAAACACTTGTTTTAGACTAGTTTCAGGACTAGCCACAAACCCTATTTTCCACGGAGTGTAACTCCAAAAATACATGACCCACAAGCGGAAATTCATACCACAACTACTTGGATATGTTTCCTCAATAGCCTCCAAATTTCATGGTCTGAATCCTTCTAGAAAAAAATTTATTGCGAAAATGGTGAGATGATCTGTAAATAACATACCTTAGAAAGCATCATCAAAAGAATTTATCCTCCCTTGAATTTCGGCCTTCTTTACTTCATCTTCCCTCTGAAATTCGGCTTAGATATCCTTTGGTTACCTCAATCACCTGTAGATATTCAATATTCCCAAGTGTGATTAAAATGAGAGAGCCTTACCTATTATTTATACTCTCCAAGTGGCTTCCTTAGAAGCATATTCTAGGCCACTTTGTCCACATAGCCACTTTGTTCACATAGTCACCTATGTCCAAATTTTTCCAATTTACCACTTGTCCATGTATCCAATAGCCACTTGACCACTTAACCCATTTTCCTCATTTTAGGGTTAACCTTCTTATAACCACTTTCCATAATTAGAAAGTTCTCTATTTACTTTATTGTTTAAATAATCCTCCTTGACTTTGTCACCTCACTTTATTATTTAAATAATTCTCTTTGATTTTGTCACTTCACTCTATTATTTAAATAATCCTCTTTGATTTTGTCACTTCACTTTATTATTTAAATAATCCTCTTTGAATTTGTCACTTCACTTTATTATTTAAATAATTTCTTCTTTGCAAGCACTTTGACTTGTTTGACCTTTTGGGGTTTCAAGCCAATCATATGAGGGTCCTTTAACTTCGTAAGGCCATAACTCTCAAACCGTGAGGAGTTATGTGACGTTCCACATACCATTGGAAATGGAATGACATGTACTATCCATCTAGAATAGTATTATCTACAAATATATTAAAACTCATATCATTATACATCAAACAAACTTGGGTCCATTACCCAAATGTTTTTCTACCGGAATTCGCTACCATAATTTCTTGAAGGGTTGACATCAATGAAAACCAACTCAATTAATCAACAATATACCTCTTTGGCATTGATGGAAATACTCGGATGCAATACTGAAATCATATCACTCATGCTCCCCCTGGAACCATGCCTGCATATTTGTGACCAACGCCCCCTTGGAACCATGTCTTTGTCCTCTACATCTGATAAATCTCTCCCCCTTTGTCATCAATGACAAAGGTATCTTTCCATTCGAGGATGCTCCCCCTAACTGACTTGTTTAATCTCCCAACCTGAATTGTCCTCTTTATGGTGCTTCCTCGTGTACATATAAGACATATAAGATAAGCATTCAAAAGCATTCATTTTGGAGTAGAAATAACTCTAAGTCTCTAGCGAAGATACTCAAAGGCTTCCTGCAGAAGCAATTTTTTAAAGATTTCTCCCACTTGTTCTTTTGTGCCCACATATTCAACTCTGATGTTATTTTCTGCAACATGTTCCCATAGAAAGTGATACTTGATTGTAATGTTCTTCATCTTGGAGTGCATCACCAGGTTCTTTGAGACACTGATGACACTGGTATTATCACAATAGATTGGAATGGGCTCATCATAGTCAACATGTATATCTGTCAGAGTTTGTTTCATCCATAGAACCTGTGTACAACATGTTTCTACTGCAATATACTCTTCCTCGACTGTATATAAAGATACTGATGATTGTTTCTTGCTTAGCCATGATACTAAACACTCACCCAAGTAGAACATTGCTCCACTGGTGCTTCGTCGGTCATCAATACAACCTGCCCAATCTGCATATGTGTAGGCAATAAGTGATAGATCCTTTCCTTTTGGATACCATAATCCAAACTCTTCTATTCCTTTGAGATATCTGAAAAATCCTCTTCACTGTTAATACATGTGATTCCTTTGGTGCCGCTTGAAATTGTGCCACTTTTCCAACAACCTGCATTACATCTGGTCTGGATGCTGTCACATATAGTAGGCTACCAATCATTGACTTGTATTGCTCTGATATATCGACTTTGAATCATCATCTTTTCTCAACTTGTAACTGGTTTGTATGGGAGTGATAACTGATTTTCAATCTTCCATTCCGAACCTCTTTAGCATTTCTATGATATACTTGGTTTGAGAAATAAAAATTCCTTGGTTGCTTTCACGTATTTGAATACCCAAAAAGAAGGATAGTTCTCCAAGTAATGACATTTCAAATTCATTATCCATGTCCTTTGCAAATTTATGGTTTAACCTGTCATCAGTACTTCAAAAAATAATATCATCAACATAAACTTCAATTAATAAAATACTATCTTGAGTTACCTTGATGTAGAGGTTGTTGTCTGCACTTCCTTTTCTGAACCCTTCCTGTTGTATATATTTATCCAGTCTAGAGTACCATGCTCTAGGAGCCTATTTTAAACCATACAAGGCCTTCTTTAATTTACACACATAATTTGTGTTATCTAAAAACTAAAATCCTTTCAGTTGTTCAATGTAGACTTCTTCTTTAAGTTCCCCATTTATAAAAGATGATTTTACATCCATCTGATACACTTTAATACTTTTGGAGCATGCATAAGCTAAAAGCAACCGGATTGCTTCCATTCTAGAAACTAGGGAAAATGTGTCTTCAAATTCGATTCCTTCAACCCATGCTTATCCTTTACATACCAATCTAGATTTGTTCCTTGTAACCTGTCCAATTTCATTCAATTTATTCATGTATACCCACTTTGTGCCGATCACATTCTTATCCTTTGGTCTTGGAACCAATTCCCAAGTGTCATTTTTCTCTATTTGATCCAATTCTTCATCCATGGCCTTATTCCAAAATTCATCCTTGCTGGCCTCTTGAAAACAAGTTGGTTCAATCGTATATGAAAGTGCTAGGTGCATTTGTTTTGGTGAACAAGTTCTTCTTCTAGTCTCAACTCCTGCATCTTTGTTTCTGATAATCTGATCTGAATGATGATTCTTTTGTACTCATCTACTAGATGTCTTTGGAGACACTTGTTGAACTTTCTCTTCTGCTTCTATCGGATCCTCTTCATCTTCCCCTTCTACTTATTTTTCATCTTCCGCTTCTTCTTCGTAAATTTGTTTCATTGATTCATTTTCTTCTTCCTTTAATTCTTGTCTACCTTTTTCATCAATTGTTATGTTCATGCTTTCCACAATTTTTTTCAATATCAGGTTGTAACACTTGTATGATTTCCTTGTACTTGAGTAACCAACAAGTACTCCTTTGTCCACACAAGAGTCAAACCTTCCCATTCTTCCATCTTCTCTTTTGATGTAGCATTTTCTGCCAAAAACTCTGAAGTGCTTCACATTTGTTGGTCTTCCTTTCCATAGCTCGTAAGGAGTTTTGTCAGTGTTGTTTCTGAGCATTAATTTGTTTTGAATGTGAACTGTTGCATGCACTAGCTATGTCGAAAATATATCTGTCAATTTGGAATCCATTAGCATTGTTCGAGCCATTTCTTGTACTGTCATGTTCTTTCTTTCAACAACTCCATTCTGTTGAGATGTCCTAGCAACAAAGAATTTCCTATTTATTCCATTCCTGCTGCAGTAGTCCATAAATTCCTTTGAAGCGAAATCTCTTCCATTATCAGATCTCAAGCATTTGATTTTTGAATCCATTTCATTTTCAACCATTTCTTTGTAGACCTTGAAGTTTTCAAAATATTTTGACTTATTCCTGAAAAAACAAACTGCAGTCATTCTTGTATAATCATCAACTAATAACATAAAGTATTTCTCACATTTTAAACCCTTTATTGTAGTTGGTACAACTAGATCAGTATGAACAATTATTAGTGGTCTTGTCGTTGAATATTCTTTTGATTTAAACATGGTGTTTGTTTGCTTTCCTTGTTGACAATGCTTGCATAAAGTGTTGGTTGGTTTCGTGATCTGGGGAATTTGTCTAACTGCTTCCCTTTTGTTGACTTTAACAAGGTTATCAAAATGTATGTGACCCATTCTTCTATGCCATAGCCAACTTTCATCTTTCTTTCCTAGGGAACACTTTTCATTTCCAATTTCACTTAATATATATATATGTTGCTTGAAGTTCTCGCAGTTGTTGCAATCAATTTTTCCGAACCTTCTTTTCTTATCTCGCACTTTTGTGAATCGAAAGTAACTTTATGACCTTGGTCACACATTTTACTCACACTTAGAAGATTATGTTTCATATCTTCTACTAGTAGAACATTTTCTTCTTTGGTATTCTTGTTCCCAATTTTGATTGTGCCTTTTCCAATGATTTTAGTTGAATCATCATTTCCGAAGGAGACTGATCCATCTCTTTCCTTTGTTAATGTAAGAAACATGTCTCTATCATTTTTCATGTGTTTTGAGCAGCCACTGTCAACATACCAACCACGTTTCTTCTTCTTAGCTTGTAGAGTGAGTGTGCATTCTTCATTGCTATACTGATTCTGCTTTCTTATCCATGTCATTTTTTGAGGTTCTTGTACGTGATTGTTGTTGTTCTATTGTGGTTCTCTAGGAGGGACTGTCATTCTGCAATCTTTGGCCATGTGTCCAAAGTTGTTACATTTGTAGCATTCCACTTCAATGCTCAAAGATTCAAACCTGTTGTAACTTCTTTTCTGTGTTTCACTAGGCCTTCTTGGATAACCCTTTTGTGTATGACTTTCAAAGTTGTTTATGTATTTGTTGTTAGCTCTACAATTCACAGTTTTATGTCTAAAATTATTACATGCATAACATAAAAAAAAAAATATAGTTTGATACCTGGGAGTTGAAGATATTTTGAAAGGAGGTACTCTTATGAATCCTTCTTCTTCCTGAGGCCTATCTATTTTTGTCAGTCTTTGATTCTTAAATCTGAATCTTCTTGGTGGAGGAGTGTCCCTGTAATTTTCTTTGTAGACCTTCCTATCCCCTTTGATTGTTTCTACATAGCTTTTTGGATATGTTTCTTGTTTTGTTGTTTTGTAGCTTGATCCCTTTTCTGTCTGATTACATCCAAGTCCGAACTTGTCATGATGAGGTTTTTGACTATTGATAATGTCATTCAAATCTTTTAGGTTGTTCTGCATATTTTTCTTTTGAATGTCCTTTCTTAATGTGACAATTTATGCTTCCAAATTTCCAATGATCATGTCTCTTCCTTCTAGATATTATTTAAGTGCTTCTTCAATTCTTTTATCTTCTTCAATTTGAACCTTCAAATTTGTGATCATTTGTTCTAGTTCCTCAGTGTCTTCTTTCTTGTCTAGTTCCACTTGTAGTTTCTTGTTTTTCTTCTTTTATCTTCTGATAACTTCTATGGAACACACCAATTCTTCTCGGTAGTCAACTTATGCCTCTTCATATTCTTCTTCGAAGTCTTCTTTATCAAAGTTTTCTACTGCCAGGAATAGAACTCTTTATGTCCCACTTTCACTGACTTCATCTTTATTTGATGATGAGATGTCTTCTTTGGTGCATAATATTTTCTTGAAAATTTTCTTTGTGGTTTTTTTGCCTTTATATGTTTGTTTGTTGTTTGAGTAACCTTCATCATTTCTCTTTTTATTATGAGGAAATTTGTTGGCAAAATGACCAATACCATCACAATTAAAACAAATCAAAGGAAGCTTACCTCTATACCTGTCGTTGGTTCCCTTGTTCAATATTTTGACAAAGTTGGTCGCTTCTTCATCATCTTCTGAGACGTCACTGCTGCTGCTATGTTCTTTTTATTTTTACTTTCCCTTTTGCTTTGACCTTTTGGATGATTTGAAGGCTGCTTCTTTTATATCTGGATTTTCCTGTTCAGTTCTCATTTCATATGCTGTGAATATTCCATGTAGTTCGTCCATGCTTATTGAGTTTAGATTTGCTCTTTCTTCTAGTGTTGATATTTTAGGGTCAAATCTCATAGGAAGTGATCTTAGTACCTTTTGAACAATTACAGATTCTTTGAATTATTCTCCCAATCCCAAGATTGCATTTACTGTTTCATCGACTCGTAAAAAGTAAGATGCAATATTCTCATCTTCCTTCATCTTTAGTTGTTTGAACTAACCTCTGTAAGTTTGAAGCTTTGTTTCTTTGACTTTTGAATCTCCTTCATAAATATTTCAAAGTTTGTCCCAAATCTCTTTAGCGGATTTACAATGTGCAACTTTGGTGAATACTGATTCTCCAAGACCATTCAGAAGTGCATTTATGTCTTTGGAATTATTTTGACCGAGTTTCACTTCTTTGTCATTTGTCGGTGGAACTACTGGTGTTGTGTATCCATCTACAATTGATTGTCAAATTTCAAATCCCTGTGCCTGTATATATGTCTTCATCCTTATGCTCCAAAATGCATACTTTTGTACATCAAACTATGGTAATCCATTTTTATACATGTTGTTGCTCTCCATGATCTACCTTTCAGTGGTTAAACTAATTTCTGAAGGAACCTGCTCTAATACCAATTGTTGGATTACTGAGAGGGGGGGTGAATCAGTAATAGAGCAATCTAATCCTTTTTAACCATATAATGCAAGTGTTATATCAATGGAGCATTATCATCCAATATTTACAGAGTAAATAAACAATGAAAAAATAAAAAATAATACACATACACAGTACACCAGTGTTTTTACGTCGAAACCCAAAGCGGGAGAAAACCACATAATGTTTTTTCTTATATATCTTGAAGAATTACATTCATTGGAAGCACCAACTTCCTTTGTTTTCCAGCTGCAACTGGAAGGAGGCTTCAACCCCCTAGTTTCTCATGCTACAATCTGAGGGAAGCTCCAACTCCCCAATTCTATGGATACAACCAGAAGGTTGCTACAACCCCCTATGTTCTCCGGCTACAACCACCTTTCCTTGCCCTGCCCAAACGCCCTGACATATAAGTAGAATGATGGAACCACTGTCACACTATCACTATGAGATATACTATTGTAAACATGTACCAATCAACCTGCACCAAAAAACCTGTACCAATAACCTGAACCATGCATCAACCTGTACCTCAACCTGTACCATAAAAAGTGCATCAACCATGCACCAACCTGTACCAAACAACCTGTAATCAAATTGTACCGTAAACAGGTGCATCAACCATGCACGAACTTGTACCTCAACCTACAAACCTTCTTTAAATTTAACAACAAGAGGCTAGAATCTTCATCAAACTTTACTTTAGTCTCACTTGACTAGTTTAGGATTAGTCAACAACCCTAACTTGAAATAATCATAAATATGTACCTGTAATAAATAAAGATATGAAAATAATACACAATGTTCTTCAGTGTGTTTTATGCAATTCATCCAGGTGTCACTACTTGGAACCTCTCAGAAAAGGATTTATAGAAAAAATGACATACCTTGTTGAATTCTGGCTTATTCTAGATAGAGAACTTGTAGAGTGTGCCCCGCACGGAATGTTTGTTGTATGGATCTGAAAATTTTATATATAATACTAAAGACTGTACTCTAACCAATGCATTTGGCCTTATTGAATTTGTATTTGTTATGAAGAAGTTATGGAATTTTTACCCGAAACACCTGTTTTAGACTAGTTTCAGGACTAGCCACAAACCCTATTTTCCACGGAGTGTAACTCCAAAAAAACAACGACCCACAAATGAGAATTTGTACCATAACTACTTGGATATGTTTCCTCAATGGATTCCCAATTTCATGGTCTGAATCATTCTAGAAAAAAAATTATTGTGAAAATGCTGAGATGACCTGTAAATAACATACCTTAGAAAGCATCATCAAAAGAATTTATCCTCCCTTGAATTTTGTCCTTCTTTACTTCACCTTCTCTATGAAATTTGACTTAAATATACTTCGGTTAACTCAATCACCTGTAGATATTCAATATGCTCAAGTGTAATTAAAATGAGCGAGCCTTTCCTCTTATTTATACTCTCCAAGTAGCTTCCTTAGAAGCATCTTCTAGGCCACTTTGTCCACATAGTCACCTATGTCCAACTTTGCCCAATTTGCCACTTGTCCATGTATTCGATATCCATTTGACCACTTAACCCATTTTCCTCATTTTAGGGTTAACCTTCTTATAACCACTTTCCATAATTAGAAAGTTCTCTATTTACTTGATTATTTAAATAATCCTCCTTGACTTTGTCACTTCACTTTATTATTTAAATAATCCTCTTTGATTTTGTCACTTCACTTTATTATTTAAATAATCTCTTTTAACTTTTTCACTTCAATTTATTATTTAAATAATCCTCTTTGACTTTGTCACTTCACTTTGTTATTTAAATAATTTCTTCTTTGCAAGCACTTTGACTTCTTTGACCTTTTGGGGTTTCAAACCAATCATATGAGGTATTAGAAGATTGGTTGTTGTCATTGATGTCAACCCTAGTCATGGGTTTTGGACTGCAAAATTGATAAAGGTATTTGGACATGAAGGACAATGCACATGCATATACAACACCCATGAATGGATAGTATACATCATGTTGTTTCCGGTGGTATGTGGCACGTCACGTGGATCCTCATGGTTGAGGAGAAATGAATTTTTGAAGATGACAAAGTGAATTGAAGAAGGAAGTACATGT
>JASDQU010102788.1:665873-696492 GCA_032191745.1 Picea mariana
ATCCTCATGGTTGAGGAGAAATGAATTTTTGAAGATGACAAAGTGAATTGAAGAAGGAAGTACATGTAGGCCCTGAAGACAATTAAAGAAAATAATTACAAAATAAGAAAGTGTCAGGTCGGCCCTAATTTTAAAATGAAGTGACATAAATCATATAAATAAACATCATTATACATTCATTTTGATACAAGTCGAATTTCAGAGGAAATGAGAAGTAAAGAAGGCCAGATTTCAAGGGAGGATGAAGTCTTTTGGTGATGTGTTCTAAGGTATGTTATTTTCAGGTCATCTTACCATTTTTGTTATAAAAATTTTTCTAGAACCATTTAGATGGTGAAATCGATATGGTATTGAGACGACATATCAAGGTACCTCTGATAAAAATTTCAGCTCTTGATTCGCTATAATTATGGAGATACACTCTGTGGAAGATAGGGTTTGTGACCAGTCCTAAAGCTAGTCAATAAACAGGTGTTCCGGGTAAAACAGTGATAACTTATTCATAGAGAATCCAAATGACGTGGGACAAATTTGATTGGAAAGAGTACAGACTTTAGTTTCTTGTGTGAGAGTTTCAAAATCTGATGTTAAATATTGAGCGTGGGGAATTCTGTACAAGTTCGGTCTCCTAAATAGACTAGAATTGAATAAAGTCTACCATTCTTTCTATAACTTCTTTTTGGGGAGGATTCAAAGAGTGAAACTTGGAGGAGTTTCAGAGAATACATTGAGTAATATTATATACAGGATCAAAGTACTCTAATAATTGAAGAATTGCATAAATTGAAGAAGTCTCAGGAAGCATTATCAGGTTCTATGTGATGATTGGTTAATGGTGATGATTTAATGTAAAGTTTTATTATCTCTCATATATTCTTGGGTGGAAGGAAGGGACAAGGATGGAGAGTTCAACTCTCTCTTGATATTGTAGGATTGTATCTTCCTCTTGGAGGTTTATCTCTCCCTTTACATTTGGAAGCTGTAGCTACCTTTGGAAGTCATTACTTTCCTTGAACAATAACTATTGATTATTTCTCATATATTGTGCATGGTGTATTGTGGTGTATTGGTGTAACTCTTATACTATTGTTCATTACTCATTGGATATAGTTGAGTGGTTTAAGTATAAGATGAAAAAGGTTTTAAATTGTACTTGATACTGATTCACCCCCCTCTCAGTATCAACATGAGGGTCCTTCAACTTCGTAGGGCCATAACTCTCAAACCGTGAGGAGTTATATGACGTTTCACATACCACCGGAAATGGAATGACATGTACTATCAATATAGAATAGTATTACTTGGAAATATATCAAAACTCATACCATTGTATATCAAACAAACTTGGGTCCATTACCCAAACCTTTGTGCTACCGAAATTCGCTACCAGACTTTATTCAAGGGTTGACATTAATGAAAACCAACCCAATTAATCAACACGTTGATCTCAAGGGAAGGTGAAGAGTCAATCAAGGGATACCATGGGTTAGAGGAGTTACTCCTTAATGAGTAATAAAAGGAACACTAGAGGAGATATGGGGCACACCTTTTTGGAGGTTGAGAGGAATGTGAAGAGTCACTCTCACATTCCAAGAGAATTCCAAGAGAGTGTTGAACTGAAGGAGAAATAAGAAGGACAACAAGAGAAGGGGCACACTTTCCAAGAGGGAGAGAGGGAATGCGCCCCAAGGAAAGTACACCATTGAATGTTGGTCTGTACAACTGAGAAAGGAGAAGTACATTATGGATTTGAAGAGGCTCGTACAACTGTGAATGCACATAAATCGAGGTTGCAGATGGAACATATTTCTAGGCACTGAGGTTGCTGGGTTTTGGTCCATAAGAGTGTTTTTACTGTTTATGAATGCTGAGGAATTTCTGTTGATGTTGAGGACTGCACAATAAAGACTATATTGTTGATTATTGGCACAATTTTTGAGGTAGATTTTTGTTGTTGATAATGTGGGTTTTTAGCACATAAATATATGTGTTTGTGGGCACAGTTTGAAAGTTCATCACTATAATTAATGTTGTAGAAGACTGATGTTGTAAACTCATAATTTCTCACGTGAAGCTCAATAAAGAAGACTCTCTTGGAATAATTTTCCCATGTTGGGTTTTTCCAGGGCATTGCCCACAAATTCCAAGTGTCAAATGTGGTGATTTTGTCTATTGTTCAATTATATTTCCACTGTTATATTTTCAGATTGCTTAGTCTCTTGCATTGTTTCTCATAGTTATAGTAAATGCATGTGGTTCCATTGCTTTATTGGTGAATAACTATAGGAAGCTGAAATCTTGTGTTGGCTAAGTGTTCGAGATTAGTTTTCAACATGGTATCAGAGAATGAGCTCTGAGGTTCAACATAAAAGATATTTGGAACTTGATTTGCAGTGAGTGAAAATGGGTTTTTCCTGGGACAAGGGAAGAGGAAGTCACTTTGTGAGAGACCAAGGCGAGGATCTTTTATGAGATGCCAAGATCGAGAGACTCTTGGTGAGATGTCAAGAGAAAGGGATATTTGGTGAGATTCCAAGATTAGGATATTTGGTGAGATGCCAAGATCAAGGCTTGAATCAAGAAGGACTTTGAATCAAGGAGGTCTCAGATAGGAGGAGAAGGAATTCCATCTAGATATCATGCAGGTCAAACATGAGAGAGAGTAGAGGCAAGCTCAGTTTGGATTCAAAGGGAGTTTGGAGTTGAGTTCCAGAGGGGGTCTGGATTTTGGAATAGTGTCAATGAGATAGAATGAGTCTCATATCAACAATCCCATGAGGTTTGAGATGACACTTATGGAGGAGGAGCACAACGATGTTTATCAGAGTTCAGTGCAGGTAGCTAGAGATGCTTCAAGTTCAGAGGGAGCAGAGGCTTCCAGTGTAGTGGGAGTGACTCGTCAATAGAGGACATGATGGGGTTAGAGACATATCCATGTGGAGGCTCCATAAGCACCTCCCTCTCTAAGAGGGAGATTTATATTTTGGAGCTCGAAGGTACTTCTGCATTATTGTTCTTAGGCAGAAGTTCGAGAAAATGCCTCTCTTAAGTAATTTTATAAATTGTATTTATAAAGTGATTTTATAAAGTCAAGTTGTGTCTTTTAATATTTAATGGGTAAAAGTGACTTTATGAAAAGTGGGTCACTTAAGTTATTTAAATGAACTCAATAGATGATTAAGTCGTGACCGTTGATCTTAAGGGAAGGTGAAGAATCACTCAAGGGAGATCAAGGTTTAGAGGAGTTACTCATTAATGAGTAATAAAAGGAACACAAGAGGAGAGATGGGGCACACCTTTTGGGAGGAGAGGTTAAGAGGAATGTGAAGAGTCACTCTCACATTCCAAGAGAATTCCAAGAGAGTGTTGAGCTGAAGGAGAAAGGAAAAAGTCAATAAGAGAAGGGGTGCACTTTCCAAGAGGGAGTGTTAGATTTTGGTAGCTCGGAGGTAGTTATGCATTATTGTGCCTAGGCAGAAATCCGAGAAAATGCCTCTCTTAAGTAATTTTATAAATTGTATTTATAAAGTGAATTTATAAAATTATTTTATAAAGTCAATTTGTGCCTTTTAATATTTAATGGGTAAAAGTGAATTTATGAAAAGTGGGTCACTTAAGTGATTTGAGTGAACTCAACAGATGATTAAGTTGTGACCATTGATCTCAAGGGAAGGTAAAGAATCACTCAAGGGATATCAAGGGTTAGAGGAGTTACTCATTAATGAGTAATAAATGGAATACTAGAGGAGAGATGGGGCACACCTTTTGGGAGGAGAGGTTGAGAGGAATGTGAAGAATCACTCTCACATTCCAAGAGAATTCCAAGAGAGTGTTGAGCTGAAGGAGAAAGGAGAAGGACAATAAGAGAATGGGTGCACTTCCCAAGAGGGAGAGAGGGCATGCACCCCAAGACAATTACAACATTGAATGTTGGTTCGTACTGTTGAGAAAGGAGAAGTACAATACATATTTTAAGAGGGTCATACAACTATGAATGCACATAAATTGAGGCTGCAGATGGCACAAATTTCTAGGCAGATGTCAAATGTGGTGAATGTGTTGTTGTTCATTTATATTTATGCTATTATATTTTTAGATTGCTTAGTCTCTTGTATTTTTTCTCATAGTTACATTAAATGCATGTGGTTCCATTGCTTTATTGGTGAATATCTATAGGAATTTGAAATCTTGTGTTGGCTAAGTGTTTGAGATCAGTTTTCAACAGTTAAATTGTACCACTCAGATAATCAAAGTAGGAAGATGTTGCTAAAGGAGAAACTCATAAGAACAAAGATGGCCAAGGGAGAGTCAATTGTTACATATCTCACCAAGTTCACTGAGATCATAAATGAATTGGTAGTTGTTGGGGAGTCCGTGGATGAGACCGAAATGGTGAGGATAGACTTGAATGGATTCACCAAGTAGTGGTACGTGTTTTTCTGAGGAGTGGTGGCATATGAGAAACTCCCTGATTGGAAAAGGTTATGGGATGACTTCACCCAGGAGGAGTTGTGAGTTGGTACCTCACAGGCTATCCAAACAAAGAGTGAGGATGAGGAGAACCTTGGCTTAGCTTGAAAGGGAATGTTTAGAGAAAAGAAGGGCCCCAATGGGGGTCCGATCTCTAAGGGAGAAAATAAGAAAGACTTCAACATGTTAAAGTGTTTTCCTGTCACAAAATAGACCACTTTGTCCATCAGCTCCCAAACAAGAGGAATGGAAACAAGAAGTCACACATGGTAGCATACTCTTCAACATAAATTGATGAGTTTGTTGTTATATTCGAGAATGAGTTTTCACTTATTACATCTCTCTCTATTTCAGTCAGTTCAGGCGTGTGGTACACAGATAATGGTGCCTCTAGTCACATGACTGGAGTGTGGGAGTACTTATCCAACTTACAGGAGGAGGATATGGACCTCATGATTGAGATGGGAAATAACACCAAGTGTCAGGAAATAGGCCATGGGACAATGACATTTCAAGGGGAGTCTCGAGAACCACTGATGGTAAGGGATATGTTATATGTTCTAGGCATGAACAAGAACCTGATATGAGTCTCATCATTGAAGGATAGAGGCTATGTAGTCTCATTTCAGGATGGATAGGTGTACATTAGGCCCAAGGACTCCAGGACAGTGAAGGTGATTGGTGTCAGGCAAGAGAAGTTGTATAGGCTTCAGTTTGATCCATCCCAAGCATTGTTGAGCAATGCATGTGACTTGGCAGAGTTATGGCATGGGAGGACGACACACCTACATCATGGAGCACTCAAGTTGATCAAGGATATTGTGACGAGACAACTAGAATTTATCATAGAGAATAATGAGGTATGCAAGGGGTTTGATATGGGAAAGTACACTAAGACTTCTTTCCCACACAGTGACAGTAGGATAGGAGGCATACTTGACTTGATACACTCAGATGTATGTGGTCCCATGTCATCTCCATCCGTGAGTGGGTATGAGTATTATGTCTGCTTCATCGACGACTATTCCAGGAAGACCTGGATCTACTTCATGAGGACGAAGAATGAGGTTCCCAGTCGGTTCCAAGAGTTCAAAGCTCTTGTGGAGAACTAGAGGGGCATGGATATCAAGAAATTGAGATTTGACAATGGAGGAAAGTACACCTCAAAGGCCTTCAAGTATTTCTATGCAAGTGTTGGGATAAAGAGGGAGTTGATTTTTATGTACAACCCACAATAGAACAGGGTGGCAGAAAGGAAGAAGAAGAATGTTGTAGGGGATGCTAAAGCTATGTTGTATAATCAGGATCTACCTAGGCTCTTGTGGGTAGAGAAATGTAACACATCAGTATACATACATAACATGAGTCCTCACAAGTGTTGGAGAGGAAGACTCCCAAGGAGGTATTCATAGGGAGGAGACCTAAGATTGGACACTTCATAATTTATGGGTGCCTTATCTACTATCATGCCTCCTTGGAGAAGAGGACAATGCTCGATGCAACTGTTGAGAAGTGAATTTTCGTTGGTTACAACTAGAATTACAAGTCATACAGAGTCTACATTCCTTCCTTGAGGAATACCATGGTCAGGAGGGATGTGAGGTTTGAGGAGGACAAATCCTTGAGGAATTCTCATGATACTGGTGCATCAGCAACAGGGGATTAGGAGCTAGAGACTCATAAGGATAAATATGGGAAGGTTATAGGTGCAGGTATAGGTGCATGCATAGTTGATTAGATTACAGATCAAGATGAGGACCGGGAGGCTCCTCTAGTACATGACACTCCTTCTACTACTAGGAGGAGGAAGACTAGATGGGCAGAGAAGACATTGAGAGAGGAATATGAGTACATGGGTGCTCCTAGGACATCGATCAGAGAGAGTCGAGAACCATAAATATTTTCCAGTTACATGGCTCTATTGAGTGATTTGTTGGAGGCAAATCCCTCTAGCCTTGAGGAGGCATCACAACAACAAGTGTGGAGATATTCCATGGTGGTCGAGTATGTTTCCATCATGAAGAATGATGTATGGGAGGTGGTTCCCCATTAAGAGGCGAAATCGGTGGTTGACTCTAGATGGATCTATAAGATCAAGAACATTGCAGAGGGCATTATGGAGAAGTTTAATGCTCGCTTTGTGTCTAAGGGATTCTCTTAGAAGGAGAGAATCAATTATGATGAGACATTCGCCCCAGTGGCAAGATACACTTCGATTAGGGTCGTGATCTCGATTGCAGCAGAGATGGGGTGGAATATCCACCAAATGGACATGACAATGACCCTCCTTAATGTCATCATTGAGGAGGAGGTATACGCCGAGCAACCAAAGGGTTTTGAGGTGCATGGGAGGGATTCCCATGTATGCAGGTTGAGGAGAGCCTTGTATGGGCTCAATCAAGCTCCTAAAGAGTGTTACTCATGGATTGAAATCTACTTCCAGGGGATGGGCTTCACCAAGAGTGAGGCAGACTCTAACCTCTACTACATCGTAGTTGGAGGTGAGCCACTCATTCTTTTGTTGTATGTAGACAACTTGTTTCTTACGGGTTCAAAGACGCTCATTGTAGAGTGCAAGAGGGATATTTCTTTGGAGTATGAGATGAAGGATTTGGGGTTGATGCAATACTTTCCGAGGTTAGAGGTGTGGTAGTGAGATGGTAAGACCTTCCTTGGACAGGGGAAGTATGCAGTGGAGATCATGAAGAGATTCAGGATGTTGGACTGCAGGCTTATGTCTATTCCCATGGTGACCAATTGGAAGAATATAGATGCTTCCATATCAGATGCAGTGGAACTTACTCTTTACAAACCATTGATTGGCTCTCTGATGTATCTAGTCAACAATAGACCAAATATATGCTTTGCAGTTAACACACTCAGTCAGTTCATGGTTGAGCCGAGGAAGATACATTGGGTGGAAACAAAGCATGTTCTAAGATATCTACGTGGCACAGTCAAGTATGGTTTAAGTTACATCCAGGGATATGGGGTGAAGCAGACAGGATTTATAGATGTAGATTGGGCAGGAAACACGGTGGAAAGGAAGAGTACTTCAGGTTGTTTCTTCAACTTGGGATCAAGAGTTGTTTCCTGGTTTAGTGAGAAGCATAAGTAAGTGGTGTTGAGCTCTACTGAGGTAGAGTACATGGCACCTATCTTAGTAGCATGTGAGGCCATTTGTCTTCATAAACTTCTCATTGGTTTGTTTGGCCAAAAGTTGGATACGACTGTCATTCATTGTGACAATCAAAGGTTGCATCAAGCTCTCTAAGAATCCAATGTTATATGACAAATCCAAACACATAGAGATCATATTTCACTTCATCGGGGACTGTTTGCAGAAAGGAACAATGAAGCTGCAGTATGTGCCTACAAGAGAATAGGTGGAAAACATTCTCATGAAGGCCTTTATGAAAGGCAAGTTTGTCTTCATCAAGGACAAGTTGTGGGTGGTACAAAACACCCCCCTCGCTAAGAGGGAGTGTTAATTTGGTAGCTCAGAAGGTGTCGCAGCTTATCCTATGTGTCCAAGGCTAGATGATGGACATAATTAAATACCCAGATCAAATTTATTAATTCTATCCTAAGTTTTAACTTAGGAAAAGTATAAAAGTCATTTAAATGACTTTTATTGACTTTTCACTCAGATTTATGAAAAGTGACTTTTTGGAAATTAATAATTCACCAAAGTGAATTTGTGGAGGCTTCTAGAAGCCTTTAGGAAAAGTGAATTAGAGAGATAAAAGGAGGTTGAGGGTGAAATAAAAAACACATTGTGTGTTGAGTTGATGAGTGAGGGCACTAGTTGAGGAAGAGGAAGTTGATTATGTAGAGTGAGGAAGGGAAACTTAGCAGCAAAGGAAGTGAGTTGAGTGCAAGTCGTTCCAGCAGAGACAGAGGCCAAAAAAGTTGAGCTGATTTTTCAAGGCCGAAAAAATCAAGGCTGATTTTTCAGGGCCAAAAAAGCAAGGCCGAAAAATGAGGGTCGAAAAAGTGGTGCCAAAAAAGCAAGGCCGAAAAAGCAGGCCAAGTTTGTTGGGTTGTAATAAATTTCTTATTTTTCTATTGTTGTAAATTAATTCCTTTGAAGCCAATAAAGCCCCTCCTTTGTTGGTTTTCCCCACACTTGGGTTTCCAAGGTATTTCTGGTGTCTCTATGTTTTATGTGTTTGGTTTCCATTTACTTTTGTTGTGCATTTTAGTTAAAGAACTTAGCTATACATTACTTGCATAATTTTCAGAAGTTAAACTTCAGCAGTAAATTAATTTCTGGGTGATTAAAATTATTGGCAATAATTTATGTTTGTTGAGTTTAAAGGAAATTAATATGGAGCATGAGGTGTAACAAGGGTTATTGGTTTCGTATAATGAATGTATTATTTGATGTGATGAATGTTACCAAATGGACGGATGATATTTATCAATGGAAAAATCAATGAGCATGTGTTATTCTTAACCAAACACAGTCACAAAGTCAAAGTAAGACAAATGGATGAACACGCTTTGAAGACAAGTAATATTAACAAACAAGTTTCATGACGATGACTATTTTAAGAGACTTTTAACATTCCTTCAACATAATAATAATCTCTTGTATTTTTTAACAAAACATAATATTAATATTTTAACTTAAAATTAAATAAATCAATTTTTAAAACTTTTGTGTCGAAAGGCACATTTTATAGTTTAGTATGGAATATATTGTAAAATTTTTCCATATATAATGTTTGTGGAAAAAAATTAGAATAAAAATGGAAATTAAAAAACAAAAGAAAAAGAATAATAAATTCATCCACACACACATGTCAATTAAGTCTAGCTTGGGTGATTAGGGAGGAGAAATGTTATCCTCCGTCCCACCCAGGTTTAAATCTTTCTTGTGACATGTTTCATTCTTCATGAGCCAAATGTTTGTTGATGTTATGAGTAATGAGAAATATATCACTCTCTCTTACGAGAAAGAAGGTGGGGTGAATAGTTATATCTAACACACACACACACACACACACACACACACACACAACCGTCATAGATCTAGCTTAACCCAAATCTATCAAACACTAAGATGGATCAAATCTCTTAAGGTGAAAATTTTTCCTTAAAGATTTCAGTATCATAAATATTTACATCTCAGAGGGATTTGATCTCTCTCAACACTCAATAAATCCAAAACTAAAAAAAATTATGCTAATATATCCTTCTCGACATTTGATAAATTCAAGTTTAAAATGAATCTATACTAACCTAATATCCATTTTCAAATAGCCTAGTGGGTTAGCTCGAGTGGATGAATGTTGTGGTTATAGTGCAAGAGGTTTCGAGGTCAAGTCCCCAACCAACTATATTGTTGAGATTGTTGGGCCTCACTCGATGTCCCCACCGGGTTAGGCCCTTAATCAAGGTTGTCGATTTACACCATTTACCATCCATGGATCATGGGGAAGTACTGAGAGGGTTTTCCACAAGGGTTTCCCTGGAAAAATATATATATCCATTTTCAAGTATTTAAGTGATTATTATATATATACATTCCACTATTAAAACATTTTTTTCTTCAAAGAAAGAAAAACCTACAATATTAAGGGTTGTTGACCTAGTTGATACAATCTCAAGACCCTAATGTGAAACAACATCATCATGTGTAAATACAACTTGGCCACCTAAAATAACATGTTGGTGGTCCGTAAGGGGGTATACTTCCACTCCTACAAAATGCATATACTCCTTGGATTATTAACCTATTATGTTACATTTGAGGAAAGTGAGGTCTTAGTAATAAAAAATAGTTTTAAATCATACTCCAAAACTACAAGACGGTTTTAGCTTAAAAACTATCCACGAAAAAACCAATATCCCTTGTGATCATTATTAAAATTACCTTAAACAAAATTATGTTCTCTAATACTATTTAACCTTAATCCCATAACCTGCTCCAATAAAAATTAATTTAAGCTCTTACGTACCAAAACACAACTAACATACTTACCCATAAAAGGGACAATAACCATATATTTGTCTTCAAAATCTATTATGCCATATTAATATTTACATGTTGTTATTGGGAGATTCCAAAAAGGGAAAAGTCGTTTCTATCATTCATCTTTTTGAAGTATGTGTTATAATGATGGTAAGTCATTTGTATTTTTGGCAGAGGGTTTTCAAATTTTTTTTAGGAGGGAACTTAGTCGGAGGGTTAGGAAGGGGACTCTGTTACGCATTTCCAACTTATGATGATGGCAGGCGAGCCTTTGGAACTTTGTTTTCTCTGGTTGATTTTCTTTCTGTTTAGTTGTTGGTGGGGTCACCTTAGCCTGTAGTTTTCTTTCCTCTCTCTGGCATTTTAGCGGCTTCCTGAAATTTTGGTGTTGTTTCTACAGTTGTTGAACTGTCAGGCTGGGTTTACTTTCGTTTATTTCTCTTGTATTTTCGTAGTCCTTCCCTGCAGGATGTAATGGACGTTGTTCCACTGTGGGTGCCACTTCACTTTTCTTAACGTTTTTCATTGGTTGCATTGATTCGGGTCTTAAAGGTCCTACTTAGTTCAAATGACGGGGGGTGTCAGAGTTCCATCGGGAGATGAGGAAACATATCCTTGGGATCACCCTAGTTTCATATCTACGATGGACAAGATATGTAGGAACCGACGTAATGAATCCTACGTAAATTCTCCATCAAAGCATCCACCAACCTATGGTGCATCTTTTCCATCGTCCTCCGACATTGTCCAAGCCTTTTCCACTTTACCGGTGCTCTCTACTATTTCAGTTGTTAAGGAAGCTCTGAGGTTTATTGGTGGCGATTCAATCGGAGAGAAGGTAGCTCCATTTACTATGAAAGGAAGGGTCAACTGGAACTCTTCCAAGGGTTCCTCTGATACTATTGAAGAGGAGGCTGGACGCTTTGTAGTGGTGACAGAAGGACTGGTGGAGAGGAAGCAACATTTACCGAAGCGCATTCAAAAATATTGGAAACCCAAGAGAACAAAACAGTCTCTAGTCCTAGGAATGGACGTGGGGTTGGAGGACTCATGCTCACTTGCACTCTGCGTGCTTGTTGGAAGGTTAGCTTATCGTCATTTCTATTTTAGCTCAGTGACTGCATGGATGGAAACTACCTAGGCTCCTATCCTGGGTTACTCTCTGGCTCTCCTTACAATGCCAAGGGGGTGGTTCGGCTTTGTTTTCCACACCCCAGAGGACTCCAACATGATTTTGGAAGGGTTCTGGGCATTCGATGGAGGCAGTCTGATGCTTAAGAGGTGGAGACGCAAGTTTGACCCTGCTACAGAATATTTTAGCTTTAGACACTTGTGGGTCTTGATTCCAGGGCTCTCCCTTCACTTGTGGAATCTCAGAGCCTTGGAGGCAATTGGGAACGTGTTGGGACATTACATAAAATCAAATGAAGAGGCTTTGCACTTCAGTGACATGCATATGGCAAAGATACTCATTGAGGTAGATATTCATGGTGGACTCTTAGAAAATTTAGAGCTACACTGGAGAGGTTTTATTTATACACAACGTCTGGATTATCTCAATGTTCCCTTTCGTTGTTCTTGCTGTCGCCAGACAGGACATTTGAAAGAGGGTCGATGTCCATTTGGCTATGTCCCTGAAGAGTCACCGGAAGAAGAACCTGGTTTTAATGCTTATCCGGCTGAGGTGGAGAACCCAGAGCAGAACAACTCCTAGGATTTGCGAGAATTGGAATTCCCTCATCTTTCTACTTCTTCCTTTGTGGGTAAGTTGCGACACTTTGTCCCCTCTCTTTATTGTTCCTTGTCTACTTTGGAAAGGGAGCAACTCGATTCTCATTTGTCCTTTTTTACGAAAGATAGTGGAAACTCTAAGAACCTTGATCTACGACTTGTTGAGGAGGAGGTAGTCTTGCCTAGTAAGGTGATGGGTGTGTCTGTTAGTGTTGTGGATAGGGTGTGCGAGAGGGTGGTTCCTGAACCTATTGTCTCAGGGATGCCTTCATTAGTCTCTTTTGATGTTGAGGTTCTAGCAAAGAAGCAAGTTAAGGCTCTACACAGGCCAAGCTCTACCCATTCCCCTAGTAGTTTAGCTGTTGACTCTTTTCTACCTTCAGGGTATGGGGAGCCTGAGTTGAGTGAAGTTTCTCTGGATAAGATTATGTCAAGTTTCGACCCTATTAGGGAGGTTGATAGCCCGATACATTTGCCTATATTTTCAAATAGAGTTGAGGTGGCATATGGGGTTCAAGGTTCCTCGAGTTCTGACTTACCCACCTCTGAAACTACGAAGGATAAGTCCTATGCCTGGTCTTGAGGATTGGGTCTTGAACTGTCCCCGATTAAAACTAGAAGCACTCGGAAAAGAGATGGACCTAATCTTCCTTCTGCATCTACTTCCATTCCGTCTACTTGTGACCTTGGGGCGCTTAGAGGATTAAAATCCCTAGCTAGGGATAAGTCATGATTATGCTATCCTTGAATATTCGAGGGGTTGGAGTGCCTCTCAAATTAGCCTCAATGTGAAGGATCCTCTCCACGGTTTCTTCCCATATCATTTTTCTACAAGAGACTTTGACTACTGATGTGAAGGCAAGGGAATTTTTATTTACTCTGAAGCCAGACTGGCTAGCTTGTGTTGTTAGTGCTATTGGACATTCTAGTGGAATGTTGGTTTCTTGGGATCCACAGTTTTTTTCTCTCTCCCCAGTCCTTACGTGTGGAGGAATTATTTTGATAGGTTACAGTCTGGATGACAAAATGAGCTTTACTTTTATGAATGTTTATGGTCCATGTTCGGATCGTAAAAAATTCTGGAATAGATGTATGAAAAAAGGTCTATTATCGTATTTGGATTTAATCCTAGCAGGGGATTTAAATTTTTCTCTGAGTACAGATGAGATTTGGTGCTCGACTGCTCTCAGTGATCCTTTGGCATATTTCTTTAAGGATTTATTTGCAATTACTTCTTTGGTGGATGTGGTTCCGTCACAGTTGGTGCCGACGTGGCGTAATGGCAGGATGGGGGACTCCAACATTTCTAAGTGTTTGGACAGATTCTTTGTGGTAGAAGGTTTTCTTGGACCAGTGTCGAGATATAGATCGTGGGTCGGTTCTAGTTACATTTCAAATCATGCACCTGTGTTTTTCATGGATGATTTTAGGGGCTAAATTTCGCTCATGGGCTAATTTTCCATGGTTTTTCCAAAAATGAGATTCGCTATTTTAAAAATGATTCGCCCAAATTCTATAGGATAAAATTATTTTACCTTAAAAATCGCTAAAATGTTATAAAAACTATATAAAATACTTATAAATTTGAATAATTAAAAAAAAATATCGCCAAACATTTATAGTTGACATATGAAGGATTAGTGATATTCGCCAAAGTTTCTACATTTTAAAATAAATTTCCATCCTTAAAATCATCCCTGGTGTTTTTTCAACTTGATATTGGGTTTCCTAAGACTGTGTACCCTTTCAAATTTAACCTGATCTGGTTAGAATATTCTTCTTTCACTGCTTTAACCCATGAGGTTTGGCATGATAGTCGGTTTACCCTCTTGGAAGATCCACAAAAAAGGCTAGTGGAGAAACTAGTTCTGCTCAAGAGTTGAGTAAAGGTTTGGGCTCGACAAAAGTTGGTTTTAAGCAAAGAACTGTTGTCAAAAGTGGAAATTGAATTGGAAGCACTATTGTACCAGAAATTAAATGGCCATACCAGTAATGACTTTGATTTTCATTGTAAACAGTTGGAGGAAGTTCACAATAAGTTATTACTAGAGGAAGAGGAAAGCTGAAGGAAGAAGAGTAGGGCAAACTGGATCAAGAGCGGGGATAAAAATACTAAGTTCTTTCATAGTTATGCTAGTTTTTGAAGGAACAAGAAATTCATATGGGAGATTGATGATGAGACTGGTCATATGCATATGGAACATGAAGCTATCAAAGCTGAAGCCACAAATTATTTTGGCTCCTTCTTTAAGGAACAGAACCAGTCAGATTTAAGGATACAACTGGAGACAATAAGACTTTATCCAAGAATGGTGCAGGAGGATGATGTTCTTATTTTGGAGAAGGTCGTTACATTGGAAGAACTTTTAAAGGTTCTAAAGGGGTTCACAAAAGACAAGAGCCCTGGGCCGGACGGGTGGAAAATTGAATTCTTCCTTTTCTATTTTGATTTGGTGGGATCTGATCTTCTTGTCATGGTGAAAGATACTAGACTTCGAGGAGAAGTGTGTAGGCCAATCAATTCCACTTTTCTTGCACTAATTCCAAAGAAAAATTGGCCTATAACCTTCTTTGATTACCGACCAATAGCACTGTGCAATCTGTGTTATAAAATTGTAACTAAGATAATTGCAAAGAGGATAAGACTTATTCTGTCAAGGTTTCTATCTGAGGAACAATTGGGTTTTCTAAAGGGTCGCCACATCCCGGATGCAATCGGCACGGCACAAGAGTGCCTCCACAGTATCAAATCAAAGAAGATTTAGGCTATTATCTTGAAATTGGATCTTACAAAAGCTTATGATTGCATTAATTGGGATTACTTAAGATTAGTTCTGATTTAGTGTGGTTTTGGTCATGTAATGACTAGATGGATTATGGGATGTGTGTCTTCAGCCTCCTTGGCTATTCTGGTAAATGGTGAAGCTTCAAAGTTTACAAAAAGTGAAAGAGGCATTCGCCAGGGTTGTCCTCTTTCCCCGCTTCTTTTCATATTAGTGATGGAAGGCCTGAGTCTCTCTCTTAACAAGAGCCTACGAGATGGTAATATTTCTATCATTAAGGTCTCTCGTCAAGTAAGAATACTTCATCTATTATTTGTGGACGATGTGATTATAATGACAAAAGCATCGGTGGACGAGTGGAAGGAAATACATAAGCTTTTAAATAATTTTTGTTGTGTTGTTGGTCTGGAGATAAACCTCAATAAGTCTACTTTTCATCATTATGGAGTTCAACCTAATGTTTTACTTGTTCCGACAGATCTGTTTCATTTTGTCTCTAAGTGTTTATCGGAGGGTTTTAAATACTTGGGTTTCCCATTAAAGGTTGATAGTTACAAGGCGACTGACTGGCAGTGGCTCTTGAAGAAGTTTGATCAGATAATTTTTCACTGGTGTTATCGTTTTCTTACCTTTGGGGGTAGATATGTTTTAATCAAGGCTGTTTTGGAAAGCCATCCAATTTACTGGATGACACTCGTGCACATTCCTGTTTCTGTTTTATGCCAAATTCGTAGGATGACCTTCTCTTTCCTTTGGTCGAGAGAAAATTCTTCTACGTCCTATCACCTCTACAATTGGGAGACACTTGCTAAGACTAAGAGTTTTGGGGGTTGGGGGATAAAAAATATATTCTGTTTTTCTCGGGCCTTAGTGGAGAAATCGTTATGGTGAGGTTTGATGCAGGCGGGGATATGGAACCGTGTCTTGAAGGGTAAATATCTACCTCATCTTCCAGTGATCACTTGGTTCTGATCTGCAACTCCTCCATCTCGGGTTGGCTCGCAAACATGGAAAAACTTACTTAATGCTCTCCCTTTACTTGTTAGATGGTTGGCTTGGAAACCAGGGAATGGGGCAGATGTTTTGGTCGGTAAAGATGCTATCCTGGGCATGGGAGATGATGCATTCCTTTCAAATGCATTGATTCAACATCTAAATGAAAAACAAGTTCATTACCTCTACCAAGCAAGAGGATCCATTACTACAGGGTTGACCATTGCTAATTGGGTTACCAGTACATATTTGGGTATGTCGGGCACACTGGCTACGGAATGGGAAAATTATAGAATCCACTTGTCTGTCGCGGGCATTTCTCCAACTGATGAATTAGATGAGATTTGATGGACGGGCGGGGATGGAACAAGCATAATAACTACAAAGAATATTTATAACGCTCTGGCGGCGGAGTTGTGGCATAAGAACAGTGATATAGCAAAAAGGAAGATCTGGTCATGGGAGTGTTCGTTAAAATTAAAGTTTTTCACTTGGTTGCTCATGGAAGATAAGATCCTCACCTGGAACAACCTTCTTAAGTGTGCATGGCAAGGACCCAAGTATTGTTACCTATGTAAAGGTAATGAAGAATCAACCTTCCACCTTTTTGTTCAATGTCCTTTTACGGCTTCCATTTGGTGCAAAACTTGTATTCATCTTAAAGTTCATTGTGGCTGGTCAGGGACATCTATAAAGGATTGTTTTGACTCTTGGTGTACTAGGAATTCAACTTACCCTACCATACCTGCTTATATTTGTTGGTTTGTTTGGATTGAAAGGAATTTAGCTATTTTTGAATCCAAAGTTCCATCCATGGAGAAAGTTCTTTTTCTTTCCACAGTTGTTGTAGCGAGTCATAACTCAAAAAGTCCAAAAATTGCAGTAATAAGAAGTGGCTATGTTCTACAGAAGAATAGAATAACGGGCTGGTTTGATGGGGCATCACATAGGAACGAAGAAATAAGCGGTGCTGGGGGCATAATATCCCTTAATGAGCAGAATTCTTATAGATGGTCCCTTAATTGTGGTAGGGGTACTAATACAAGAGCCGAACTCCTGGGGGCTTGGGCTATTCTCACCTTGGCCCATAGGTTGGCGATTTCAGATATCCTTATTCTTGGAGACTTAAAAGTTATTATTGATTGGTTAAATAATGTTGGTTCCTTGCAGGTATGCTCTATCAAATGCTGGAAAGAGCGGGTGATTGAACTAAAAAATCTTTTCATTGCAGTCACCTTTGATCATGTCTATAGAGAAGACAATCAAGAGGCAGATTTTCTTTCCAAAAAGGCTCTTACAGATCCACCTGGAACCATTATCTACAATCAGCTTATCAATGGACATGAGGGGCCAACCTACCACCTGAAACTTTTCTAGCATGGAGTCTTTTGATTTCTGGTTTCCGAAGACTGTGGAAGTAATAGGAAATTTTGGGGAATTTATAAGTGGATAGACTCCTTGTATTGAATATGATAGTGGAGTAGCAATCCTTTTTTTATGCAATTTTTTGTTTGTTTTTTTTGATTAGTTTGTAATGATATCTTTTAAGATATAGCTATCTCAGATGGAGTATTATGAAAAGGCTTGTACTTGGATTGTAAAAAACTATCGACAATGTAAATTGATTATATTATCTAATATAATGCATAATTTTCATGTGGGAAAAAAAGTCATTTGTATTTTTGCATTTCGTGCATTTAATTCAACTTCCACATCGTTTGGGATTATTTAAGTTGTATATTCCTTATATTCTTGACTATTTAATTATGCTTCCACGACGGTTGGTATTATTGATGTTGTAGATTCCTTCAATATTGAGTATAATGAAATACTTAACATATGCAAAGGAATACTTAATATATGAAAATTATTTAGTTCAAAGTATAATGGATACTTATTTGTTATTTGTTAACCAATATTTTATATACAAATTATTATTAAATAGAAATAAATTAAAAGAGAATTTGTAATACAATTACTAAGTAGTAGTAAATACAAAACAATGGATCGATTTAAACATTTCATTTATAGAAATAAGATTAGAACATAGAAAAATTTTGAATTTTGTGTCCTCCCCTATGGTAATAGAAAATGATAGAGCAAGGTAGGGATTGAGGTTGGATGTTGTAATTATGAAAGGTGATAAAGAACATAAGTGTATTTTTTCTTTTCTTTTTTTCGTACTGAGACATATGCAGTATCTTCCATTTTTCCATAGCGTTTGAAAGAGAATGATGGCGTGATTCACATTCCTTCTATAGTAGTGGTGGGCAACATTGTCGTAAAGGTCAATCCTTGATGTTCAATGTTACCATTGTCAATGGTAAACCTTGTTAAGGTCATTCCTTAAGATTTATATATAGTCAACGTCCAAGTCATCTTAAGGGGGATTTGTTTCTTGTTACTCCAATATATAGGTGAAATTGGTACATACAATAAATAATAACTACTATTATAAAACTTATGTACCAAATAATAATTAATGTAGTAATATGCATTTTAAATGATTTTTGTAGATTACTATTATATTGAAAATAAATGATAACTACTATTATAAAACTTATTTGACAAATAATAATTTATGTATTTATATACATTTAAAATATAAGACTACAATTTTGGAGTTATAAGGTTTTGAAGTACAAGAAACAAAGGAGATCGAGAGAAATTTAGTAAAGTGTTTATATATATTTTTTAAGAACATGAATATTCAACTTCTTAAATAATCTACATAAAAGATGTATATTTTTGAAACCATTATATATAGAGATGATTATAAGTAGGAATATCATGTTATACAAAGTGAAGGTAAGTAATAAAATATGATGAAGTTTAATTTGGAAAAAAACATAGTGAAATTGTTTTTTGGTGTGTTGTTAGTGTCATTGTTTTTTCTATACTTATATTGGTTTTGATATTGTTGTCAACATGAGCTATTTGTATTCACATATATTACAAATGTAAGATTATATTTTTGGAAGAACATGAATATTCAACTTGTTAAATAGTATACAGAAAAGATGTTTTTGAAACCAAGAATATATATATATATATGCTTGAAGGCACTCACATTTGTTCTGAGTAAACAACTTGTCTCGACTTACAACTACACATCTTAAAGGAATGTTAGAGGGTTTTTTTGTTGATCTACAAAATGAAGGAGGTGGGTGGGGTGGTTCCTTTCATGAAAACTTAATAATCAATCTAACAAGGGACTCCCTACGGTTACACATTCCCACCGGTCTTGTTTGGGATGGGAAAAAATCTTTTTAGAGCAAGCATAAATCACCCTAATGTGCTATAGGTTGTGATCTTATCTAGTGAGTATGAGCATTATGAAAAGAACATGAGTTACCCCTATCCCCTCAGGGCTGTGTTCGTATTAAAGTGATCTTGCTTTGGAGATTGGTTGACCCACTTCGATCTAAGGAGTTTTCCTCTTATTCTTTAGAAACATAAAAGTTGTTTTTGAAACCTAGAAAAATAATAATAATATATATATATATATATATATATATATATATATATATATATATATATATATATATATATATATAACGAATTAAAGTAATAGAATATTGTTAAATTCAAAATTTGGAAACATTCATTGCCTTTAACTATGCTTTTAATGGGTTTTTTTGTATGAGTGATTTTAATACTACAAATCTTTTTATCTATTTGTATTCATTTTGGTAGTCCTTTCAACATAAGCTTTAAGAACAATTTGAGCGAGGAATGTTTTGGTTCATGTTGTAGTGTGTTTCATGCTATAATATATTATTTTGAAATCTTTCACACCATATCAGAGGTGAAAAATGATTTTGTAATTATACTTTCACATGAAATGCATAATTTATAATAAATTTGTACATAAATTGTATTATGATCGAAGACTTTAAAGGGAGTGATGATTTGTATTACATGGATAACTATTCGTAATTTTGATAAATTTATCAAAACAATGCTTGATTGATAAAACAATATAACTCAATAGGCTTTTTTTAGAGTGGAAAGAAGTATGAAGTTGCTCCACATGGATGTTTATTCTATAACTCTTATTGTACTCTCAATCACATACTTCATGTAAATTTAATAATGTGATTCATTCTCTTTATATTGATTTTGTATTAAAATCACTAAAAAAAATTAGTATATTAAATTATTTTAAAAGTTGCAATTTTTCAAGGGCTTTTTAATTTTTATGTTGTTAATTATTAATTGAAAATATAGACAAAAGCTATTAATAATTGAGAAGAATGAATATTTTAATTTATTTATAATGTTCAAACTTTATAATATGATAGCTTTTATAATGTTCAATGTTCTTACGTTATTGTTAATGTTGGATAGTATTATCTTCATTGTTGTATACATTACCTTATTAAACTGAAATAATATGGTACACCAATAAATATGATGAAATCTGTAATATACTACATAGATGTGACAGAATATATATATTGAAATCTAGGGTTTAAGAGTACTAGCTATTAGCATAGAATTCTATATGATAATCATATATTGACTTAATTATAAGGTTCTAACTAATAAGTTTTAAGTAATTTACCCTCATATTTATATAGTATTAAAAAAAATATTAACATTAAAAAAACATCGTAAGGGATGAAATTATGATAAAAATACTTGAAAACTAAGGTGTTGCAATCCAATGAAGTTTGGAAGGTCTATTATTTGAGGTTCGGAATCAGATTTGTCATATAACAAAAGTTAAAACATATAGATTGAAAAAAGGTATATGTATTTATAAAGACAAACAAAAAAATAATTTCATATTAAAATTGTTATAAAGTTAATGATGATTCCACAAGTCAAAAGTGACTTAATTATTATAAAAATAATGATGACTCCACAAGTCAAAAGCGAGTTAATTATGAAACCTAAAAGATACTAAATTGTATGTATTGACACAAACATGTTATGAGTTAATTATGTTGTCAAAACAATGTACATACATCTTCATCATTCTTATTGTCTAGTTTTACTTTAAACTTTATTTATGTATTTTATAAATAAAGCGAGTTAATTATAACACCTAAAAGATACTAAATTGTATCTATCAAGCACAATCACGTTGTATGAGTTAATTATGTTGTCAAAACAATATACACATGCCTTCATCATTATTGTTGTACACTTTTGATTTTAAGCTTTATTTATATATTTTAGAAATTCGTTATTCTTTAAAAATAATATTTTGTAAAGTGAAAGGATTTCCACCAACGTGACAAGTCATTAAGGAAAATTTGACAGACATATACTAGGGCAAGCAATAAGCTTGCAAAATATATATATATATATATATATATATATATATATATAAAAAGTCGATATATATGTACATACATTATTTATTGCTTGCCTTTGTGTGTATCATTGCATGTCTCATTGTGGTGTAAAATAAGGAGTATTCATATTTTTTTTTATTGATTTTTTAATACGAGTTTAAGATATTTTTGTAAAATTTTTGTAACATAAAATTGTAATTTTAAAGTGTAACAAAATTTCTAAATGGAGTCATATTAAACAACGGATTTAGGATTTTGGTCATTTTTAGTTAGTTAGAAAGCAGTTATTATAATTTCATTGTTTTTTAGATTATTTATGAGTATTCTCCAAGAATCTTAGGTAAAACCATATAAAATGACAAAAGAGAATGACCAATAGTGTTAAATTGGAGGTCAATGAAGTAATGACGAATATAAATAAATCTTCTTAAGGATATGTTACATGAATCAACAATAAATATCAATAAACAAAGTACAATGAATCAATGACAAATATAAATAAAATGAGAACTATAAATATTAGAACTTTGACCACCCAAATCAAATTAGAATTCTAATAATTTCTAAAAATTGTGTTATATTGTTTGCGATAGAGAAGTAACCAATCATTTCTAACTAACTAATAAATCCCACAACCATTTAACACACCAAACTAAACAAAATCATTGAAAGACATAACTACATATGAAAAGCTATGTGGATAATTAAAGAGAAATATCATGAAACTATCTTAGGTTATCTTCAACAAGCTTTCTTACCCTTGCATCTGCAGACTAGGCATTCATGAGAAACTAGGTCACCTTTAATGCCATTAGTAGGGATCGAAGGGTTTTGTTCTATCAACTTCTTGTAAGGATACGATCTGTGAGCTAGTTCCTTTCACTCTGAGTTTTGTTTAAATATAATATATTAAAACCTCAATTCATTCTTAAATAACTTAAGGATTGATTGAATTAAGAGTTCTGAGTGTAGATGTGCTAGAGAGAAACTGGGCTACACCAAATTATAACTTACACAATCTTCCATTGATTTTGACAACAAGTACTAACATATCAATGGGGAGAATGAATTAGCACTAATAAGTAAAATAAAAATTTTATAAGTTTGCAATTTGGTTAGAAATCACGAGATCTAGTAGTCCACAAAATGCATATATAGGTTTAAGGTTAGATTATAAACCGATCTGCAAGGGTTTGAAACTTGTCAATTTGGATTATTAGAATGGATATGTAGGTTTAATTTTTTCTTTCATCTCTACACTTATAAAAGTTGAGAAAAATAATGTAATGGGATGTGGATTGGATAACCAAGGTTAGACCTGGATTGGCTCGGGATCTATGCTAGGATTTGGTCAAGGATCGAATTCATTTCCAATATAAATAATGATTTATATGGAGGAAAATGATTTTATTGCTTAGGAGACTATGTAGAGTCTGCCACACTGAAAAGCTCTATGGTATTTAGAGACATGGTCCAAGAATGGGGTCCCTTCTTCTTAAGAAAGCCAATTCAATGTACTTTGATTTTGCGGAATGATCATATAGAAGAAATCACCATAGATGGTGAGAAACTTTCTATATGTATTAATTCTTGGGAGAAGGATGATTTTGGTAAAGAAGGGACAATAATAGACTCTGGGGCTTCACTCATCTGTTTAGCAGAGGAGACCTATGAAATAATTTTCAAAGCCTTGAATGTGGCAATCACATATCCAAGGGATACAACGTTGTCTCCATAACATTTTGATCTTTGGTTCAACACTTCATGTGTGAGTAAATTGAAATTGCATGACTTCTCAACAGTTTTGCAAGGAGGGAAAATGTTTAGTTCCAAAAGAACCCCAATCCCACCACTATTGGGCTACACCTTCATTGAACCCTCTACTCTAAAGTCAAAGGATACCTGGCCAATGATAGGTGGTCAACCGTTAGTGGATTTTGTAACAAGGGAAGACAATTGGTTTCCATATGGTGTCGATAGACAACAAATATGAACAAATGGTGATGTTTCATAGGGCACAAACATATGGTGAAATATTTTGCCAATGCCACGCCCTTCAAACTACTTTTTCACTTAATATCATAAATCCACATCCCATCAAAATATAACATATATCCACATTGGCCATTAAAAAATGAATTGATTTTTTTTCGTCAACATAGTAAACATACCGAGATATAATCACTCCCAAAAGATAAATTATAATAGTTGGCTTACTTGATATTCATATGTAGACGAACAAACAAGAACAGGTCGAGCCTAAAATAAAAAAGACTTGAAGGGTAGAATGTAAATGAATAAGCAGGAATTAGGGAAGAGCTTCAAAATAAAAAAACCTAAAGGATATTTGTCTAAGTCTCATCAATAAAATTCTCTCATGTTAATCAAGTGTTCTCCTCTATATTCAATCATCCTTTAACAAAGAAAACTACATAACTGACAAAATGTTGGTTGCATACAGTCCTCCCTTGTTTCCAGTTCATCCATGACAATGAATATAGAGAATACCTTCCATTAAATAAAAAGACAACTTACAACTTATAGATTACCATTAAATGAAAAGACAACTTACAACTTATAGATTACCATTAAATAAAAGGACGACTTTTTTTTTTTTTCCACAAGAAAAATACTCTTTATATTCAAAAGGATATAAAAATTTACAAAGACCGTCTTCTCGGAAGGCAGCTCTCCTAGGAAGAAATGCTTAAAGCTTGGATCTATCATGACTGTCAATACTTTCAACTCAAATTCTCATCTATGATCAGCTTCCGTTCAAAGGATTTCAGACTAAAACTGTAAATGACAAATCAAAGCTTTATCTTGTTGGATGGTCCTTCATTGCCATCCTCCCATATTGTAAAGCAGATATGGCCCGATGGAAGATGCAATGCGTTTTTTGAAAGGGTATCCACCTCGTTGTTTTCCTCTCGGAAAATAAAAGGACGACTTACAGGTTCAACAAGGGTAACAAAAATTATCTACATTGAATGCATGCATATATCTTAATAGCACATGCCTAGGACAACATAGTTATATATAGTTGTATTAGTGAGTCTAAGTCTAACGAGTAGTGTTTGAATATATTTGTTTGGGGAACGGTTCATGTCCAAATCCAATTCGATTAAACAAGGCGTGTTCATGTCCAAATCCAATTCAAATGCCATCTCACTACTCTAATATACATGCCATGTCATGGTATTGAATTGGTATTCTAATATACATGTTATGACATCATATTGAATTGCTAATAAAGAAAACACAAATAAATAAATGCAATAGAAATTAGATAAATTATGGGTATTGGGCAATTTATAATAAAGTAATATAAGTATATATTAATATGATAATTTTTTTTATATAATAATTTATAATAAAGTAATAGAAGTATATATTAATATGATAATTTTTTTATATAATAATGATCAAATGTAAGAGTATAAAAATAAATGAATAAAAATATTAATGATAAAGTGTAAGAATACATAAATAAATAAATGAGTAATCATAAGGAGAAATAAGAGTAATAACAATAAATGGTGAGACGTGGTGGTAGGTGCGAGTGGGGTTATTTTTAACCCAAGAGGTAACCCCAGGGTTCTATTTTCTTAGAACATTGGTCATGCTGTCAATAACCAAGTAGAAGCATATGCACTTCTTCTAGGATTGCAATTGGCCCGATAACAAGGCATATACTCTATCACTCTCCTTGAAGATTCGAAAGTCATCATCAATCATGTGAGGTTGAAGACATTTCCTTCACATGAAATTGAAAGCTATATTTGGACGAATCCAACAAGAGATTGAGGCTTTTCACAATCTAAATCCTATCCACATCCTCCTTCATAACAATGAAATTGTTGATCATCAAGCCAATTTGGCTATCAGAGACATGACATAGATGCTCAAGGTAAATGGGTAGCCCTCCCTGCGTCATATCCCATGATCAAATTCAAGGTTACCAGTGTCTTCCCATGCTGGGGTTCCAACCTGGACCCTAGCACGACCTTCATCTACGCCACATGCAAGAGGCATCGTCCCGAAGCCGCCAATACTTCTCTCCAATTCATGGTTGTGACATGTGGCAAAGGATTTAAGACACGTTGGGGCTTTTGCCGTCCACACGCAGAAGGTCCTAGTTTTGTTTCCCCCTCCCACCATCCGTGATTGAAACCCTTGTGCTCCTTCTCTAAACATGTGCGTGCTACCCTTCTCATCACACAAAATCAGTCATCTCCCCTTTCCCGTATCATTCCTGGAAATATGGTTCA
Organism: Picea mariana; assembly: GCA_032191745.1. Taxonomy (NCBI): domain Eukaryota; kingdom Viridiplantae; phylum Streptophyta; class Pinopsida; order Pinales; family Pinaceae; genus Picea; species Picea mariana. Next base: position 691,408 of record JASDQU010102788.1, read on the forward strand.
AGTACTTTCGCTCATGGTGTTAGCATCATCCTAGCTCCCTTTGACATCACCCATGCACGGTTTAGGGTGTACCACCTTTCCACGTCGGTCAATCACTCTGTGTGAGCGTATCTTCATCTTATGGATATGATGGGTGACACATTCCATCATCCCTGGTTGTTTTCCCTTAATCGTTGGAGTGTTAACTTAAGACAAATGCAATCGGTAATTGCATAGAAACAACTAGATTTTATGGAGAACTTTCCCCTATATCAACACTTGCTTGTAGCTTCTTCGAAATATATTTGTCCCCCAAACGTCATAGGGCTCTGAATCATGGCCAAGAGAATGAATGATAGCACGCGTTAGAGAAGGGATCCTCCAGAAGATGATCAATTTGACCTCATCAACTATGTTCAAGCTCTCTAGATCCAAGTTAATGGTCTTTCATCTCAAGTACTCACCTCTTTAGAGATTTTGGCGGAGCACAGACAGGTCCAACAATAACTTCAGGATGAGAGTGCGGCCATACGAGTTGTGCTCCAAGCATAGTTCCCTGGCACATGCTCAAACAATTACAACAAATTTTGAAGATGACTCATCCCCTGGTCAACACCATAATATCCCAAACTTGAATTCACCTCCAGATCTTGAAGATGTTGTTACCAACAGGAACAATCCTCCGAATCAATAATTTCCAAATGTTGTGCTTTTGTATTTTGATACTAGGAGTGTTTTACAGACTTTATTATGGGATATCTTTTGGAATTTAGTTCATGCTTAAGCTAGTCTTTTTTCTTCAAGATAGTCTAGTTAGTTCTTAGCTTGTTTTTGTAGTTTTTGAAAAGGATGAATTTTGAATATGTAAGCACGCTTTTTGCAAGTTCTCTTGCAACATTTATAAATAAAATTTTCCTTAAAAAAAAAAAAAACAATAAATAATAAATGGTGAGAATAATGATTGTTCAAAGTACCAAACTGATAGTTACTTCCAAGTTTTAAACACATCTTCTAAATTGAACACATATTTAGTTGGTGAGAATAATGATTGTCCAGATTACCAAATTTACCACATATTTAGTTGGTGAGAATAGTGATTAGTTTTAAACACATCTTCTAAATTCAACACATATTTAGTTGGTGAGAATAATGATTGTCCAGATTACCAAATTGACCACATATTTAGTTGGTGAGAATAGTGATGATAATCATCATAGTTGCAAGATTTATGAGCATCTAACTTTGTGGGTTGCTTCAAGTAAAACCTACAATGAACTTGTCTCAACTACAAGCATACAATGTTATAAATAGGAGGAGATTATACCCGAACTACAACATCGTTGGCCGCAATGGTGAGAATGTTAGTGCAGGGAACAATTTGTGGGAAAATGGACTCCATTGATGGAAATTGTGCTACAACATTGTCGGTGTCACATTAATAGTTGTGAAATCGTCTACACTTGAAGTGGCAACTTTGGAGATGGAAAATAAATGTTTTTTTACTTTCCTTGAACTCAAAAAGTGTGCAATGAACATGTGGCAAGCTCCAATATGTCTTTGACATACGATGAAGCTTAGGGCGAAACACCCCCTTAAAAAATCACCTTCCATATAAATATATATTAATTAATAACATAAATATTAAGTTAATTCAATCTATCTCATTTTCTCTCATTAAACTAACCACATAACCCAAGTTATATTTTCAAAAATCTATTATGATATATTTCTATGTTTTCAAAAATATATTATGATGTATTTATATTTACATAATGTTACAAGATTCTAAAAGGACTCTAGCTATTATCTTTTTTAAAAGATTTGTTGAAATGATTGCATGTTGTATATATTTCCATGCACACTTACATTTACTTTATCTATCCATGCTATATAGCTTTCTTGCATGTTTAATGCATTACACGAACTAAGTAAAGATATCACGTAATGATAAGGCCTTTATTCATATTTGATGGATTTTAATTTTTTAAAAGTATTTACTTCGTCAATTTTATTGATATCACGTAATGATAAGGTTTTTATTCATCTTTTATGGCTTTTATTTATTTTTTTATAGTATTTACTTTTGTCAATTATATATAATTTTTTTATATTTTTTTGATTAGCTAATTATTTTTAAGAGATTGATTTTTGTATAATTATTTGTAAAAAGATAACTTTTAAAAAATGCTCAAAACTTTTGGAATAAGTTTAACCAAATACACAACAAAATAGATAACACAAGTCACTTATTATGTATATGAAATGTGAAACATTAACACAAATTTCAATAACGATCACCTTTATGAACTTTGTAATACTCATAGATAACACACATCACTTATTGTGTAAAACATTAACACAAATTTGAATAACAATTACCTTTATGGACTTTGTAATACCCACAACCATGCATAACTTAGCAACACCACTCACTTCCATTTACTTATATATGGAGATCAAAACTAAACACAATCAAATTTGGGAAGAGTCATCCAACAATGATAAGATAATTCTCTTACTTCTTCATCTCTGCAATTACATTATTCATTGTGATTATGGTTTTGATAATAAATTTTGATATACTTAATTTTTATAATAAAAATCTATGTTCTATTTTTTCACACCAATATAGTTTTTATTTTTAAACCATACATCATACATTTCTAACTAATATGTTTTTTTAATTTTTCATTTTGATATTATAATAATGTTTTATAAATATTTTTAATAAACACATCAAAATAGATTAATGTGGTTTTTAATTTTCCATTTTGTATTATAATAATTTTTTTATAAATATTTTTAATGGACATATCAAAATAGCACCTTCCTTGATATATAAAATTATTATAATATAACAAACACATCTCATAAGCTAAGCGACCAACACCTTCCTTTGATATATAAAATTATTATAATATAACAAACGCATCTCATAAGCTAAGCGATCACAATAATGATTATTTCTAAAGTTTTTAAATGCTTACAACAAAGTACTATGTCTATAGAAAAGATACAAATGTACTATGATAACATATGGAATAATACTCTTAAAAGACTTACAAAATGCTTACAACAAAGTACTACTTACAACAAAGTACCATTGTTTATAGAAAATATACCAATGTACCATAATGACATATGAGTACTATGTTTATAAAAAATATACTATGTACAATGATGACACATGAAACAAGTGCAGTAGGCTGCGATATATTGTCTTCGAAGATAATAAAAGAAATTTTATTCAAATCTATGTAAACTTAGCGAGCTTTTTTTGCCTTCAAGGTTTCCCATTCCCCTGAGAGGGTGTGCGAGTGCTTTAGCTCGTTCCTAAAATTAAAATATGTCATTTCAAAAAAACCTAAATTTATTTTGGAGCCCAGCGTTTCTATCATATGTCTCTATAAGCAACTGGTTTTTTGAATAGCAGTTTTTAGTATATAGTGGAGGTTTTGCATTCGTAGATATTGTCCTAACAAGTTTAACCGTATGCCAAATCACGTCTGCCAAAAAAAACAAATGGGAGTCTGCCCCACCAATGCCAATGCCTGAACAAGCCTGCCACCAGATCCATTGGGTTTCTAACCCCGTAACTATCAATTAACTTAACAAAAGAATTAAAAATGGTTTCATAACTACACATTTGGAAAAATAAGAAAAGAAAATAAAAAAAAAGAGTCTTATTTCATAGGTAAATGGTAACTTATCAAAAGAATTAAAAATGGTTTTATAACTACATATTTGGAAATATAAGAAAAGAAAATAATAAAAAGAGTCTTATTTCATAGGTCAATGGATTCATTTCATGTGACTTGGTTTATATAGAATTGATGGGTAAAGTGTCCCCATTCAATGTGTTTTGGGCGTTGTGAAATGGGCTTAATTCAATATGAACATATGTATGGTTTTTATTTTATATTTGTTATAAAATTATTTTATCAATAGAGTTTTACCTTATAAGAAAGTGACGCTCATATATAGTCATGTCAAAATTAATTTCAAACCTCGAATGAAGTGAAGCTTGCAATAACACTATCAATTAATTGACCGATCAGAGGTCATAAAAATACTAATTTTGTTATATTGAAAAATAAATAAATTTATTTGTTATGTTCAACATTAAAATTCATACACATTTTTTAAGTCAAAGTCAATGCTAACTCATTGTTATATACTACCTCCGTACTTCCGACAGTATAATAATACCCTTAAAATACTTACAACAAAGTACTATTTTCTATAGAAAAGATACCAATGTACCATGATGACATATGGAATAATTACCTTAAAAGACTTACAAATAAATATTTGCATAAATCAAAAGAGTGTCTTATTATGACCTTGGTCTTTGTATTAAGAGTTACCATGATGACATATAATAATATTCTTAAAAGACCTACAAATAAATATTTGCATAAGACAAAAGATTGATACTTGGAGTTACAATTATGAATATTATATAGATGATTATTATAAATCATGACCTGTATAATAAGAATAATATTTTTAGAAGATCTATAAATAAATCTTTGTCTAAGACAAAAGATCATTTTGTATAAGATAAAATATATTTTTGATCTTCAACATAGTTACCAACTTAACGATAATTGTGACCTCAAAACAATAACTCTAATCCAAAAAACTTATATTTTTGCAAAAAAAAAACATGAAAATCAATCCCCAAATTGAAAAGTGGTGCTATCAGTATCACCATTTTTTCAAATGGAGTCAAAATTACAACATTTTTCAAACACGACCTTCAAAAATCATACAGTAGCTCAGAAAAACCTTAAAATTAACACCTAAAAAGAGTGACGCTACCTAAAGAGAAATATTTTTTTTAAATTTTAAAATTATAGCTAATTACGACCTAATTGAAACTATGGTCTTGACAACAAATCCTTATGCAAACATAAAACTCAAAATTAGATCCTAAATAATCACTTGAAAATTTATTTACTAACTTTTTTTTTAATTTACATTAAAAACAAATAAAGAGAAAGGAGAATTTTTTCACAATTTTTTTTAAATGAATGAAAAAACACATTTAAAAAATATATTAAAAAATAAAAATAAATAAAACTAAATAAAAATTAAAAAAAA
>JASDQU010102789.1:5775-23561 GCA_032191745.1 Picea mariana
CCTTTTTACCCATCATTTCATTTTTTTTCACCACCATTTGCATGCCTTCATCCGCAAAACTTAATCTGTTCAGGAGCGTTTACTTGACTCTCTGACTATGCATTCTACTGAGTTGTTAGCTATGGGATGCCCTATTATATGATACAAACCCACCATGACAACCCTGCTAGAATTGTATTCAGAAGTCTACCAAATCTTTCAACAGGCAGGCTGGCTGGGTTATTTTCAGAGGCTCCAGGGATTTGATCAACAACAGGTTCTTCAATTTGCTCAGAATCTTCAACAAGACCATTCTATTGTTCAAGGGGTTAGGATTCCAGTCATAGAGGATTATATAGCATAGGTTTTGAGTCTTCCCGTCACTGGCATTTGCTAGTTCAGCCGCAAACACATTATCCTTAATGCCCAACAGGATTTTATCTTGCCAAGAGAACAAGTTGAGCCTAAAGGCCAGGGTGTTCGACTTAGCTCATTGCCACCTCCTTGGCCAAAATTTGTAGAGTTTGTCAAGCACTACCTTACCTGTGAAGGCCAATACCAAGTAATTTACCAGTTTGACTTTGTCCTATTATCTCATTTACAACATGCTAGACTGGTCAATATTCCTTACTATCTGCTTGGATGTCTTAGAAATATGTCGCATTATTGTAAACATGCTAAAAATCCCACCCTTTCCCTCACCCATCATCGTCTTGTTCAATTACTCATCCAAAAGGGGTTCACCCAACAAAACTCTCTTCTAAAAAACCCACCCATCAACCCTCAGGAAGCTGCTGAACATCCTGAAAATCCTCATGAAGAGCAACCAAAAAACCTTCCTGACCTTCCGGAAATACCTATTAATCCGCCTACAGACCCAATTGATTCAATTAACCCTCCTACCATAGCAAGTCCGCCCCACAATTTACTAGAATCATCTACCCCTACTGTTCATATCCTTAGCGATGATTCTGAAGAAGATAAACCTAATAACCCTCCCTGCCCCATCATAGAGGAAAAAACCACTCGCAAAAGGAAGAAGCGAATTACTACCTTTCCTTCCTTTTTACCAAAAAAACGAATGAGGGCTTCAACCAAAGCAGCAACTATTGCCACTACCCTAAACCCCCAAACCATTTTGCTAAGAACTCGTACACCTCCACCTTCTCAAATCTCATAATTTTTACCTGTTCAACCCGCGGGCACTGAAACACAAGAACCAGAGCCCCAAGATGTTGCAACATTATTTTCTTTACATCAAGTAGCTATCACACAAGAACTAACTACTCATTCAGTAGCTGTCACACAAGAACTAGCTACTCATTCAGTAGTTGAAACAAAAGAACCAACTATAGTTGTTACACAAGAACCAGCCATAGCTGAAACACAAGAACCAACTGTTGACTTCATTCCTGAAATAAAAGAATCAGATGCCCAGGGTGTTGCAACAGTAGTTGTCACACAAGAACCAACTACTCATTCAGTAGCTAAAACACAAGAACCAGCTATAGCTGTCACACAAGAACTAGCTACAGCTGAAATACAAGAACCAGTTGCTGACTTTATTCTTGAAATACAAGAATCAGATGCCCAGGGTGCTGCAACAGTAGCTGTCACACAAGAACCAACTACTCATTCAGTAGTTGTTACACAAGAACCAAATACAGCTGAAACACAAGAACCAACTATTGAATTCATTCCTGAAATACAAGAATCAGATGCCCAGGGTGTTGCAATAGTAGTTGTCACACAAGAACCAACTACTCATTCAATAGTTGAAACACAAGAACCAGCTATAGATGTCACACAAGAACCAACTACAGTTGAAACACAAGAACCAACTGCTGACTTTGTTCCTAAAATTCAAAAATCACATGCCCAGGATGATGAAACACTATTTTCTTTACATCAAATAGCTGAAACACAAGAATCAACTGTTGATTTTGTAGCTGCTCCACAAGAACCAGCTACTGAGGTTGTGACCGTTACACAAAAACCAGTCACCCCTCTTGATACACCGATGACAGATCAACAACCAAAACCAACAATGGCTTCTCTCTTACAAGAGAATGAGTTTATAAGATCAGAACTAGAAGCTTACAAGCAAGAGCTAGTAATGGCAAAGGAAGCCTATGACAGGGAACTTAATTTGTATACCTTATCTCGCGTAACGGCCATGGAAGAGAAAAACACAAAATATGATCAGTATAGAAATTAAATGTGTAGCCAATGTGGGGATATTTATGATAAAGAAGGCTACAAAGTGGTTCAAATCCCAATACCTGGAGCTTCCCCTGCACCTACGACTTTTGCAATTAAAAAGGAGGAACGCTCTATTATTACACAAGAACTAGTAGGACCTTCAAAAATTCCAAAAAGCAAAGCTAATATACAGGAACCCTAGCCTACAACAACTGTTAAATCTGAAGCTCTTGTTTTCATCAGTAAAGTTGTTCAAACTCTGCTTGTTGATGAATCTACCCCTACCTTTGTGGAACAAGCCACTTAGACTCTACCACGGCCTACCAATTACGATGTTGAAACACAAACTCTACCTATTGATGGATCTACCCCTCTTAGCAAGATCAATACCCCTACTCTTGTGGAACAAGCCACTCAGACCCTACCTCAGCCTACCACTTATGATGCTGAAAACAAACTCAACCATGGAATGAGAAGTAATAATGGACAAATGGAAAAAGGAGTTTACTATTACACAGGACAAAAGTTTGCAGGAACACAGACTACTTTGGTTGAACCACATCTATTCAAACTGGGAAGCTTTGGAGCAAACACACCAAGAATCTCATGCCCATAAGAAGCAGAATGAAGAGTTAAAAGGAAAATTGCTCCTGATGTTTGATTTGGTACAAAAATTGTTGGCTGCTAGGAAACCATCCTCAAATTACTCTATTTTACTAATAGAATGACTTCCATCCTTTCATATTAAATCAATCAAAGAAGGAAAACCCTATGCATTGTTCAAAATAGAAGATTTTGTTCAAACTTTTTCAGAAGCCTCTACTACTGATCAACATTTATTATGTGAGGTATATCTTCATAATGAAGCTATTCCTGAGAACAGACAGCTTAATATCAACCCTCTTGTTGGTGATATGTAGATTCAGGCACTCGTCTCCTTCCTTACCAATCAGATTACGTGGCAGAATTATTTTCTAGCTGCCAAGCATAATGAAGATAATCATCTCCTATGGATACGGTGAGAACCATAGAACGCTGCCACCTTTATTGCACTATATTACAAATTTTTGAAGAAACTAGGGATGAATCAATACATAAGGCAACTATAGGCAACAATACTTCAAGATTGTCAATAGTTTATTAAATCCACAGAGACTGCTGCCCTAAAAGCAAATAACATGTTTTGGCAAAAATATTCTGAGAAAAGGCAGGGGCACAATCCATTTAGTCCTACCAATCTTGAGACAACAATCTCCCGGGTACCGAGTTACATCAAATGTGTTCAGCAATATGCTAAAAATTGGATAGGTTATCAATTCAATTTTCCCATTCTATGGATGCCAGCAGAGAAGTATCAGGTTCATCATAAGTTACCCAAGAAGGTTGAAGCAGCAGCCTGGCAAAGGCTACAACGTCTTCAAGGATTTAGAACTCCAACATATAGTACTTTCCACAGCTATTGCTTAAGTAATTTTCACGCTCAGAGTCGGTATCCGGATTCTGATTCAGATTGAATTTGCCTGAGGACATGCAACCTTTTTAGTTGGGGGGATGTTAGGACCCTATAATGTACCTTTTTTCTCATACTTTTTGCTATCATTGCATCATTTTCCCACTCATTTTTAAGCCTACATTATCACCTCAACCTATTTCCCCAAAGATATATAACGTTTCTTCTCTTTGCTATATGTTTAATTTGTTTTACATGTAATTTTACATTACTCTCATACTTAGCCATTAATTAGAAATATATAGTTGCTGAAACAGTTTGAACTGCAGTTAATATATTGTTGTTGCTTGAAGACCACGTTGCTGAAACAGTCCATGATTTGCGATGCTGAAACAACATTTCACATACAGCAGTAACAGGAAGGAGTTATTACACTGGCCACAACATTCGTACCTTAAGCTAGCACCATTACAACCATCGTTGCTGCTTGAGACCACATAGCTGAAATAGTCAAACAGGACGCAAATCCTGTTGCTGAAACAATCTGTGATTTGTGATGCTGAAATAGTATTTTACAAACATTAGTAACAAGAAAGGATAAATAAAGAAGCTGTCACACTGGCCGCAACAGCTGTACCTCAAGCCAACATCATTCCAACCACTGTAACAACATTTTTCTACGGGAGATCAGAATATCCTATTCCAGCATAGAAGATTAGATCAGACTAAGAATAGGATTTGTATGTACACATGTAATTTTATGCTTAATTGTATTAAGAGGATTCTCCTCTTTAAATAGTGGAGAAATCAACATTAGAGGGGAGATTATGAAAGGCTTAGCTAGAAGAAAATTACAGAGAAGGAGTGTGTTCACTTTGGATATTGTAACTTGTCACATTTGACAGATGAATAAAAGATCATTTTGAGCCTTCCTTCCTAATTCCTTTTATTTCTGGGGAATCTTGTGAGAAGGAAAGGGCCCACCTTCTTCATAGGATTCACCCATTAGTTTATGTAGTGTGTTAGTATTTTTTTTATCTATGCCTTGTTAAAACTATGTTTTGCTAAAACTCTGTTTCCACTGATTATTACATTGTTTTCATACAATTCATTCTTATGTAATCGTTAATCATTTTGATTGGTAATTTTATTTGGAGGTGTGATAGTCAGAGACGGGTGTTGAAGATTCCTACTTTGGGGAATAGGGTCCTATCCTCTGTTACAGAATAGTTAGTCTTCAGTAGTTGCTAATCATTTTGATTAGTAATTCTGTTTGTAGAATGATTTTATGAATGTGTGATAGTCAGAGATAGGTGGTGAACATTCTTACTTTGGGGAATAGGGTCCTGTTCTCTGTTACAGAATAGTTAGTCTTCTTTGCAGTGTGCTGAAAGGTTCCTTTTTCCTACGTTGTTGTTTCTTAATGTAATCTAGGATTCTTCTGATAATTATTTTCTTTTGAATCTTAAACTCTTTAATAGATAGATTTCTTTTACTGCAATTCAGAGTAGAACTTCAGTCTGTTTAAAGCAAGGTGCGATGAGTGTAACTTTTACTACAACTTTGGATTGCTTTTTAGATTGAGCATATATAGTGTGTGATTGCCTTTGAAATAAGCAGACTTCCCTGGGTTGACAATTTATGTAACATTTGATTGTTTTAATTAATAAGCAATTATAGTGACCAATAGTAGGGTACCTATAGACAACATCTGATAGTGTCTCACTATGATATGCCACAAGTTGTTTGTGCCAAGTGATGGTTGTGCCCACAACATAGTCTAAAGCATCTGTCTCAATCTCAAAAGGTTGTTACAGGTAAGGTAATGAAAGAAATGGGGAGGAGCACAAGAACTGCTTCAGATCATCGAATTCTTTCTATTGGTACAGGCCCCACAAAATGTTTTCTTTACAACCACCTATGGTTATTTGGCTAAGGGCCCATGCAATATGGGATAATACCAACAAAAACCTGCGATAGAAATTGGAAAGGCCTAAGAAGCTCCAAATATTAGTGAGCTTGGTTGAGGTTTTCTAGTCATGGATGACTTGGATCTTGGTTGGATCCACATGCACATCCATAATGTATTCTAGGTAGTGGAATTTTTCCATGTCGAAGGAGTATTTTTCCAAGTTGGCATATAGTTTATGTTGTCGTAGAGTGTGCAAAATATGTTGAATGTGTTGCAAGTGTTCCACCCAATTCTTGTTGTAGATGAGGATGCCATCCAGGTAAACCACTACAAAATAATTGATGAAAGGCCCAAAGATATCATCTATCAACTTCATGAAAGTTGTTGGAGAATTTTTCAAACCAAAGGACATGACCAACCATTCAAAAAGACCTTATTTTGACTTGAAGGCAGTCTTCCAGACATTTGTCTATGCTATTGGGACCTGATGGTAGACATAATTCAAATAAATCTTATTGAATTATTTGAATCCCTTGAGATGGTCAAGGAGATCGTCGATTCATGGAATTGGGTATCGGTTCCTGATTGTGATTTTATTTAGGGCCTGATAATCAATGCAGAGTCGCCAGGTCCCATCTTTCTTTTGCAAAAGTATGATCAAGATGCCACAAGGTGATGAGCTAGGTTGTATTTTCCCTTTGTGGAGCAAGTCTTGGATCTGACAATGGATCTCCTCGTTTTCTAATAGAGAGCGACGATAGATTGGTCCATTGGGTAGCAGTGCTATGGGGGTCAGATCAATGGAATGTTTGACCTGACAGTGAAGAGGTACCTTAATAGGCGAGGACAATATGTATTTGTATTCTTCCAAGTCCTTGTCCACTTTCTTCTGCTGTGTGGAGAGGTAAGTCGCGGAGGCCATGGATGTGGCTACAATATTTCTCTCACTCTGAGAGAGAATCACGAAGAATACAAACTTTTCGATCTAAGAGATGACCTTCCTGCATTGCTTGGAAGAGATCAAGGAAATGGAACTAGGTGGGACTACCCTGGGTATATTGTACAATTTCATGTACAAAGTAATAATAACACTCATATTTTAATGGCTTGATTTCATATGAAAGGATACACTATTGGTTGATGCGAATATCACTCCCTTTGCAGAGCCATCCGATGGTTTAGGGTTGCGGGTGCGGTGTTTTTGGAAGGGCTATCCGCTTGATAATATCTATTGAGATGAGGCTCTTTTGGATACCTATATAAATGATGAAGTGCAGTGGATTTCCTTTCACCCACATCTATGAATGAAATATGCACTCACCAGGTTCATCGGGTTGGATCTTGGTGGTAGAAACAGTGGCATTGGGTTCCGCATCAATGATCTATCTCCCCTTTTCTTTTTTTGAATGAGAGTCGGAACCTGCATATGATTAAGATGATTTAACCTCTTCCACCAATGACTGCTTTGAGTTGCAATCAAAATTTTTATTCCAAGGGCTCTTATGAAAGTTGTTATCACTCCAGGAAACTCTCCTAAGCTGTAAGTCGGAGATGCCTGGTAGCTTAATCTTTTTGGAAACTATTTTCTCAATGATTCACTCAAATGGATCAAGTTAGATGACTAAATCAAACCTCACTCACTCAATACATGCATAAACACACTTAGATTGACAAGGATTTCAACTACTACTGTTCATAGAGTTTGTAAATAAGTGGATGTGTGGAGAATCCTTACTATACCAGTAGAATCATACAATAAACATATATGAATGGTCGATTACAATAAGTAAACAATAATTTCAATTCTAACTCATCAATGCAAATACATGATGACAACTATCAGGAACTATAAAAACGTGAATAACATGAATATAACATTCAAGTACAAGTACAGACTAGATAAGAAGATAGGAATCTGAACAAGTAATGGAAAAAGAAGCTTGTATTACTTAATATGAAAATGAGAAGCTTGAGTACAAAGTCTAAAAGAGTCTCCAAAATTGAACCCTTTGGTGTTTCAAATGTCTTTGGCTTTATAGCCTTACAAGATGAAATCTAGATCCTTGAAAGATGGATCAGATTTGCTAAAAATAGTCAAACCAAACAAGTGTAGGATGAGATCCTATAAAAATGGATCTAGACTTCTAAAAATGGAAATTTAAAACAAAATATCCTATCTTAGGTGTCAAACTCTATCTTAATAGCCTTTATATCCTCCAACCTCTTTGAAAAATGTAGAAAGCCTTCCAAGGCTAATGAATCCTCATAGGAAATTCGAATTTGCCACCTTTGGCAAAAAGACAGTTTTTTTACTCATCAACTAGGTCACCATTTTCACTTTTTCACCTTCTTAAACATTAAATACATCAAGATAAAACCTTAAATATGATGTATATAATTATTATACATCTTTAGAAGCCAACCTTGAAAGATTTGGTTGAGAAAAATTCAAATCTGTGCAAAAATATGACCTCGCTGCCATGTGCAGGTTTCGGTAGCTAAGAGAGAAAAATCTACGCCTGTTAACTACCGAAAAGATCCACTTTCGGTGGTTAAGAGAGGAAAAATCTAGGCCTGTTAACCACCAAAACCTGTAACTTTCGAAAAACAGATCTGTAGAGAATAAATTTGCATGAGAATCACAATGACTCGACTTCTATTCCACGAGTCCTTGTCCTTCATGAAAAACAAATCGAGAACTTCGATCATTCAACCAAATTTGTTGCCCATGCATTCTTTGTCTGAAAAATCAACCTCTTCCAAAACTCCACATTCTTGATGAACTGAAAGCTCTGATTTCAGTGAAAGACCTCGATCTCTTGAATAATGCCTTACTCCTAGCATCTCGATTGATACATTTGGATCATGCATGTCTTGCTCATGATCTGGCAATTGTCTGTTGTCTTCATTTTATTTACAGGACATATCACACAATCTCTATATGTGTGGATGAAATAGTCATTTACAAATTCCACCACTCTCAGCGTATTGATGAACCGTAGTGCATGCTAGGCTGACACTTTGATTTACATAACGCGTGGCTTAGATGTGGCTCTGTTTGACCTGATGACTTGGCGTGTTAAAGACTTTGACCAGCTGCAAAGCTAACACCTGTTTTATTCCATTTATTTGGGTGCATGATGAAATAGTTAACTTCTTTTCATCTTTGGCACTTTCAGTAGTTAACTAGCCCCCCGAATTTAGCCTCTTAACTACAGAAAGTTCTACTTTCGGTGGTTAATGAGCGCATTTCAGGCCCGCCTAAACCACTGAAACCTAAGATTCTCAATTTTTCTTGAGAAGACCAAATCCAATGCTTGTTCCAAGTTTATTTTTAGAAAGTAGACCATCCAACACACCTAAAAAATTTAGAAACAAATTTTTGGACCTCTTCCTATCACCTAAAATTTGACAAAATGACAGTTCTATTTTAGGAGATAATATTTGGCTCCTACTCAGGGATGGAATCCTCCCAGTGAGGTTCCAAGAACAAGTAGTTCTAGTTGCCTTATATGTTGGGCTATGGATTCATGTGGCCTATGCAACTGTTCCTCTGCAAACCTGCAGTTTTCCTATAGTTTGTCTGTAGTCTGTCTGCTTATTCAACCAAAATCTAAAAACAATACTTGCATAGCTTTGAAATTACAGTTCCATTGGGCATGGAGTCAGTAGTACAACCACCCTCTGAACACCTTTAAAGAGCTATCTTTATTCACACAATTGACTACTATTTCTGCAAATTGAATAATGAAATGCTCGAGCAACGAGCTTATTTCATATACTAGTCTACTATAACCAGATCTGCGATCAGGTTAGGTAAATGTTGACTTCCATAAAAACCATCCAAGCAAATTTAAAGCTGAAATAATCTCATCTTCATCATTGATCAACATATGAAGTTTGAAATGTAACAACAGTGATAACAACTTATTCAAGGAATCACACATACCTAGAACTATTGATAAGTTTAAGAAATCTGAAATCTTTGTGTTCTTTGAAATGTATGATTCAATGAAAATTGCCACTAGATATTTAAAACAGGTATTAGAAATATGTTGATCCTCAAGAAACAACTGGACATCTACAACAGCCTCCCGCTCATCCATAATTGTTCCTCTGCTAGAAAGTTGATTACTTTCAAGTTCTCTTGAGCTCAGATCTTGATCATTAGTCATTGCAACTTCTTCCTCAAAAAGGTACTCAGAAAATGATGATAGAGCAATATTTAAATGACAAGAATTGTGATCAGCTAGGAACATGTAGTTGCCAATGCAATCATTGGTTACCAAAGATTCATTTTGATTTAAAAATTGATCACAAATTTCAGACTCATACTTGTCTTTGGAGTATTCTGCAAATATTGAAAAATCTGATTTTGAATCTGAAATGAACTCACATGCTCGTTGTTGTTCCAAATCTTCTTCAACCTCATTACTCCCCTGCTCAAAATCTGAAGTATACTGACATTCAACTTGCTCATGTGCTCACAGATTTTCAGAGTCAACCTGTATTCTAATCCACCTAGATGCACGGATGTTCTCCTCTACCTCTTGAGTGTCTTCAAACAACTGAGTTAGGGATGAAGACTTCCTTTCTAGCAGAAGAAGAACTAAATCTAAATGTTGAGCCATAACATAATACAACATGGCAACTATCTCTATAGGCCAGATTTCCAAAGGCATGTCATGATACATGCGGTAAAACCTTCGATTGAAAACAGGCAAAGTTTCACTTTGCTCTCTCTCCAAAGCATAAAAATCAGCAAGGTAAGAATCCAGTGATTTGTACTCACCCCAATACTTCAATAAAGCTTTAGATAACTCGATCCAAGAGCCGATAGAATCAGCTCTCAGACCTTTAAACCATGTAATAGCATCTCTAATCAAAGACTTGGAGAAAAATCTCATGATCACATCTTCATGAACAATCTCAAATCGCTCAACAAAATCCTCAAAGGATTCCAAGTGCCTCTCAGCTGAAACTTGATCCTCTCCAGAAAAACAGGGAAGATATTCATAACAGTCAAGAGGATAAGGATGAAGGAGATGGGGAAGTTTTAAAGGCCTAAACATTTTCATCCTAGTCTTGGTTTGAAAGGCAATGGGCAACTCTTGAGGGATAAATTGTTGATGAAAAGGTTCAACAGTAATGACAGCAGGTACTGAAGTCTGAGTATACTCGGAATCAATCTCAATTTTGACAAAGTCAAAAGAGTGATCAAATGCAAGAGGAATTAGAATACAGGACTCATTTTTAAGAGTAGGTTGTGATGAGGATATTAAATCAACCTCTATAACATAGGGCTGCAGGGTCTCTCCTTCTTCTAAAGATGGATAAATGAAAGCAGGATGGTAGTCTTCTTAATATACAAAATAGAAAATGATTCTCTTTACATGTAAAGGGAACAACTGAAAGAGTTAATAAAAAACAACAATAATTTATGAAGTATACTGATAAACTGATATCTTGATTTAAATTTTAGCCTCTTCATCTTTTTTTAATTGGATCCTTCCCAACGAAGTCCTATTTAAACTCAGATGGATCAAGGAAAGAACAATCTTTGCAAATCTTCCCTAACAGTAGGATTTGATTTTCTTCACCTTTCACAAATGGGTCTTTTAGGACACTCTCTTCAATATGCATACTGGTATGGATATAGGAATAAAGATATTCTGCTCTGTTTATGAAGGATGGAAAAAGAGGAACAGTCCTCTCCTAAAAAAACTTGTAAGACTTCTTCCCCTGAGTTATATATAATGTCAAACTCAGAAATGAGGTTTATAATTTCATAAACTAATGGAGGCTTGTCACCCTTTAGGTTTTCTGTTTCAATTTCAGATTTCTGAAAACATGAAGATTCAGAAAAATAGGCTTAACAAAAGATGGTCTAGATACAAATAAAGAACAATACCTCTTGAAATCCTTGAGCTAGATAATCAACAGATCTGAAAAATCTGTCACTGTAAGACTCGTCCCCTTTTGATGATCTTTTCTGGATCTGTCACAGGTCTTCAATGGAGTCACCACTGAATTCGTTCTTCATGGAGTCGCCAGATAAATAATTACAACCAAAAGATATCCAGGCTTTGTCTATCATCAAAGTTGGATCTATGTCATCTCCCAGGAAAGCTGAGCTTCAATCTCCTTTCCCCGAAAGCGGCGCCAATTTGTTATCACTCCAGGAAACTCTCCTAGGCTGTAAGTCAGAGATGCCTGGTAACATAATCTTTTTGGAAACTATTTTCTATATGATTCACTCAAATGGATCAAGTCAGATGACTAAATCAAACCTCACTCACTCAAGACATTCATAAACACACTGAGATTGACAAGGATTTCAACTACTACTCTTCAGAGAGTTTGTAAATAAGTAGATGTGTGGAGAATCCTTACTATACCAGCAGAATCATATAATAAACATATATGAATGGGCGATTACAATAAGTAAACAATACTTTCAATTCTAACTCATCAATGCAAAGAAACGATGACAACTATCAAGCATTAGACAAATGTGAATAACATGAATATAACATTCAAGTACAAGTACAGACTAGATAAGAAGATAGGAATCTGAACAAGTAATGGCAAAAGAAGCTTGTATTACTTAATATGAAAATGAGAAGCTTGAGTACAAAGTATGAAAGAGTCTCCAAAATTGAACCCTTTGGTGCTTCAAATGTCTTTGGCTTTATAGCCTTACAAGATAAAATCTAGATCCTTGAAAGATGGATTGGATTTGCTAAAAATAGTCAAACCAAACAAGTGTAGGATGAGATCCTATAAAAAAGGATATAGACTTCTAAAAATTGAAAGTCAAAACAAAATATCCTATCTTAGGTGTCAAACTCTATCTTAATAGCCTTTATATCCTCCAACCTCTTTGACAGATGTAGAAATCTTTCCAAGGCTGATAAATCCTCATAGGAAATTCGAATTTGCCACCTTTGGCAAAAAGACAGTTTTTTTACTCATCAACTAGGTCACCATTTTCACTTTTCCACCTTCTTAAACATTAAATACATCAAGATAAAACCTTAAATCTGATGTGTTTAATTATTATGCATCTTTAGAAACCAACCTCGAATGATTTGGTTGAGAAAAATTGAAATCTGTGCAAAAATATGACCCCGCTGCCATGTACCAGTTTCTGTAGTTAAGAGAGAAAAATCTAGGCCTGTTAACTACCGAAAAGATCTGCTTTCGATGGTTAAGAGAGGAAAAATCTAGGCCTGTTAACCACCGAAACCTATAAATTTTGAAAAAATGGATCTGTAGTGAATAAATTTGCATGAGAATCGCAATGACTCGGCTTCTATTCCACGAGTCCTTGTCCTTCATGAAAAACAAATCGAGAACTTTGATCATTCAACCAAATTTTCCGCCCACGCATTCTTTGTCTTCAAAATAAACCTCTTCCAAAACATGACATGCTTGATGAAATGGAATCTTTGATTTCATTGAATTACCTCAATCTCTTCAATAACACCTTGCTCCTGGCATCTCGGTTGATACGTTCAGATCCTGCATGTCTTTCTCACGATCTGGCAATTGTTTGTTGTCTTCATTTGCTTTTCGAGAAATATCACACAATCCTGATCTGTGTGGATGAAATATCCATTTACAAACACCACCACTCTCAGCGTATTGATGAACCGTAGTGCATGCTACGCTGACACTTTGATTTACATAACTCGTGGCTTAGATGTGGCTCTGTTTGACCTGATGACTTGGCATGTTAAAGACTTTGACCAGATGCAAAGCTAACACCTGTTTTATTCCATTTATTCATGTGCATGATGAAACAGTTAGTTTCTTTCAGCTTTGGCACTTTCGATAGTTAACTAGCCCCTTGAATTTAGCTTGTTAACTACCGAAAGCTCTGCTTTCGGTGGTTAATGAGTGCTTTTTAGTCCCGCCTAAACCACCGAAACCTGAGATTCTCGCTTTTTCTTGAGAAGACCAAATCCAATGCTTGTTCCAAGATTATTTTTAGAAAGTAGACCATCTAACACACCTAAAAAAATTTAGAAACAAATTTTTGGACCTCTTCCTATCACCTAAAATTTGACAAAATGACAGTGCTATTTTAGGAGATAACATAAGTCACACCACTTCCCAGTATCTTTCTTCATCTTTCTGTTGTCCTTATTTTATTCCATCTTCGACTGGTTGTCTTAAGGTTTTCCATATTTTCTATGTCGTTTGTTATGTAGTTTAGGGATTCCCTTGCTCTACTTCTTCTATGAGGGGTTCTCATACCCAAACCATCGTGTCTTTTGTTTAAGATTCTGCTCGATTTTGATGGCATATCGATAGGATGTGCCTAAGGACGAGATGTCCAAAACCTCCATTTCTTCCTGGATGTATCTATGCAAACCACCTCGATATTTGAGCACCAGATGTCCCTCATAATATTTGATACCTGGCTTGGTGTTCAAGGTATGGAAGATATTTGTGAACTCCGATACTGCTTGGTCCCTTTCCTGCCCCATTGTGGTCCATTTTGTATACAAGTCGTCATAGCTTCCAATAGGGTAGTATTGTTCCTTAATAGCATCCCTAAAGGATTCCTAGGTAAGTGTGACTGTAAATAATGAGGGTTCCTATGTTTCCTTTTTTTCACAGAAGGTCTCCCACCAATCTTTGACATAGGGTATGGATTTGAGGAGTGAAAAAGTAATATTTTCTCTATTCGAAAAGTTATGGACAGAAAAATACCCTTCTATCCGATTCAACCATTTGTCTATAGCATCTTGATCTATCTAACCTTCAAATATAGGAATATCAAATTTGAATTGTACCTTGAATAGGGTGGTGCCTCCGCTTGAGGTAGATGCATCGTTTGTCAGTAGTCGCCGAAGGATTTGTGCAAAGTTGTACATCATCTTGTTCCTCTGTCACTCGAGGGCTTCCCTGAGCAACATTTTGAAAGGATATATTGTCCCGTCATCTTTTGTTTCTCCCACCATGGAAGGTTTCTTGGGTGTGCGAGAGCATTTTTCCTCGAGAGAAACAAGTGCAAGACTCAACTCTCTATACCCTGACCTCATCGGGGACATGCACTAAAAAATGACAAGGAGCAGACCGCTCCAATATGACTGATCTAGATTTATGAGAAGAACAAAATAAAAAAACATATTTATAATACTAACAAAGAGATAAAGTGAATAACAATAGAGATACATTGAAACTAGACTTCTATTAAAAAAGAAATATGTTGAAATTGTAAAATGAAGACTAAAACAAGATTGCTAGAATGGTGGCATCTTATCTCGGAGAACAAATCTGACAACTACAATCATTCACAATAAGTTGAGTACAATGAGGCTCTGAAGGCCTTTTTACAATTAACATGAAATCCAAAATCCTAGACATCCAAAAACATTACCCTAGGAGATGAAGTACCAAAATTCATGTGGGCCTTGTTGGGGTAAGTTAGTACATCAACTTCCTTGGGTTGTAAATTTTGCATAAGATCTCCATTTAGGGCGCATGATATCTCGTTGGAAATTTGTTGATGAGGAGATTCATTTAGGGGGCTCAATCAGATCCTTTGGCTATGATTGGGGTGCCCGATCGCAAAAAAACATTGTTTAGGCCCTCAAAATGGCCTCGGAAGTTCAGAAACTGAAACACTGCTAAAAATAGTAAGTTTCCAAAGAATTATTTTGAGCCAGTTGGATAAGATGGGTGGCCACCAAGGTCCTCCTGGATCATAGTTCCTGTAACCCATGTTGAAGTAGATCATATCTCCATACTTCTAAAATGAAAAGAAATATAAGGGTTTTATCCATAGTGACCTTGACATGCTCTTAAGATCCTCATATCAATTCTAGAAGGCATAATGGAAACACCAAGTTACATGCAAATTCCAAGTTAATGTACTCCAAGTTTAGAGCACAAAAATTCATATATGATTGAGGACAAGAATGGGAGATATTCTTGTGCATCCTACGTCATGAGAATATCTTCTCAATGATGTCCAAATTTATCTTGGCATCTTCGATCTTAATTAAGTTAATTGTTGATATTTCACAATGTAATTTGATGAGTTTGATGCGTTAAGATAGGGATCCACTCAAATCTACTTGTGTGCGATTAGGACATAAAATGTGTATAAATACTTGATCAAGAAAATGTATAGAGTAAGTTTGAGATTGTAAGGTAAACATTAAGAATTTTAAAGTTTGAAGTTGGAAGCATTAAGATAACAATACACCCTAATAGATATTTCCATGTATTAAATTTGGTTGTTGATTAATACAAAGAAGGTGTTATGAGTCACTTCTTGGTTCAAATTTTCTTTCACCTATAGACTCATAGTGCAGTGATATTGTTGGCCCTTGACCAATTTTTGAGGATTCTTGATCATGTTTAACCTATTTTTGGAACTTCGACAGGTTGTCGAAGGTGGAGCGCAAGACGAAGTGGAGATCATGGGATCTCGACCCCTTTTAGGGCCCTTTTTGGGATTTGGGAAAAAATAGGATTATGTAATAGGTATGGGAATGTCGACCCATGGGTTTTACCCATGCTTAGGCCTATTTTGTATATATAAATATATGTTAAGGTGATATAGAGAGATACAAATGGCTAAGTGCTAGAGTTGGATCTGTGTGATCAAGAGTTGTAAGTTCTTTGTGCATACTGTGTGAGACTTGAAGAGCTAAGTTAAATTCATTGCAAGAAACTGAGGAAGGTTGTGTACTTAGATATACTTGGGGAAGGAGGATATAGCGAGCTGCACATTTCTCCTGTCATCTGCGGAGTAGGGTTTTCGAGGCTCTATGCATGTAACTGATTGAAGAAGATAATAAATAAAACAAAGAGTTGTTGGATGTATCCCTAGGGTGGGGGTGAACCATGTACATGTTGTGTTGCTCTTCTTTGTGCGATGTGTTGATGTGTTTATATGTCAATATGCTTAGTTCTTTAATATAGATGAACAATCTATTGATGCTTAGTTCTTAATGATATGGATGGATGTTAGATCTGACTTATATACGTGTTCTTAGTGATTAAATCTGCTAGATCTGATCTGTTCCGTTGTGCTAAGTGCTGCTAGATGCTAGATCTGAATGAATACTATGATGCTCTATAATTAGGGTTTAACTGCGTTGTAACTGAGATTGGATATTGATGAATGTTAACTGTTGAGTTCTCTGTTAAGTGTTAGAATCATAGATCTATGTCCCAGCTAAGGTTGCAGACATCCGATTCCTGCAACCACCTGTTACACATGATTTTGGTCATCTTGGTGATGTATTAACAATGGTGTACTCAGGTTCCCAACAAAAACTTTTCTCTTGAGAAAAGTGGCATTTATCTCCTTCTAGAAAACATATTTTCAAAGTGAGTTCATAGGCTACATATGGTCTATGGTGTGAGAATGACCCATTCTCATAGGCCACCTTCATCTAGGGTGCGAAATTCTCGCAGGTTGCTCTATACCTAGGATGCGAACTTGTTTTTGAACTTGGAAAAGAGAAGAAGTCTCGAGGGTTCTAGAAGGGAATCTTCTAGAAAATGGGTTGGCATTCGTATGGTTGTCATTTTACTGGCTTCCCTGATTTGGTGGGATCATTCTCATCCATGTAACCATCTCACCCTCTCCTATATATTGAAAGGATTACCATGGAAAAGGTTAAGCAAGATTAATTGAATAATTGGCGAAGGAATTGTGTGAAGAACCCAGTGTTGAGTGCAATCTATGTCGTATAAATTTCTCAATGATTTAATTTCAACCAGGAGCTTGTAATCTTAGAGGCACAACACAATATGTGCGAGGATTTGAAGTTATCTATTCTAAACTACTAAAGCAAAGAACATAAAAATAAAATAACATGAATATAAAAATGACAAATTTTACCTACTATATGCAACACATAGGTGTACTAGCATCAGTGCATGGGGGCCCTTCCATCCTTCAGTAAGTACACCATAATCTTAACACAAGATATAGATCAAAATGGAAGCATGTCTTGTATTCAAAAGAATATGATTCCATCTTCATTCGAATATAAAATCTCCTCTCTACTAACCTCAAGAACCAGCCTATCAATTCAAAACATGAGCATTTCCCAAACTTCACCCACATATATCTATATATCCTTTGAAAGGAGAAGGCTCTCCTATTTATAAAAGAACATAAGAAGCTACCCCTTTAATGGAGATCCACTATTCTCTCCCTAGATCCATAAAAATCTCATATAGTTACAACCAAATAGCTAATGATGAGAC
>JASDQU010102789.1:34255-45486 GCA_032191745.1 Picea mariana
GGCCCCGGAAGTTAAAACTGCTAAAAATAGTAAATTACCAAAATTGCCAGAAACATGTTTTGGGCTAGTTGGAGAAGGTGGGTGGCCACCGATATCCACCTGGATCAGAGCTTCTCTTGGAGATTCTCGATCTCCTTCTAATATTGATCGATTGCCTGTGAAATTTGATCAATCTTTTCTACTATTGTGGTTTCGATAGTCTGCGAGGACTTTGCAATATTATTGTATGTTCATGTGACTTTTTGCTCCAATCCATTCATGCGCTCCCTTTCCTCTTGCATATCAAACTTAGCCCGCTCAAACAATATTTCCACTGCATCTCACTTCTCTATTTCCTACTATAGTTCAACTAAGTCTATGCATGCATGAGAATGTACCTCATGGGTAACACTCACCTGCAATTTGTGTAGAGCCTTGGATTGTATCTACGACAATACCAATTGTATTTGGCTTAAGTCCTTCAGGGGTGTCTTCCCCACAATCTTGTCCATGCACAACATACTAGGTGTGATTTGGAATGTTGCGCTTGGCTGCGATATTGTATGAACTGTGTCACACTCTTCTTCTTCCAATATTTCCTCTATCTATGGTGATGAGGGCCCTGTTCCCATGATGTTTCTTGCTGTCTGTACTTCCACAAATTGCTTGAGGAACTGCCACATGTCTTCCATCTCCTCTTGAATCTTGTCCCTGTGGTGCACATCATTGTCGAAATCCTCAACTAGACAATCCTGGACCATTCAGGCTATCATTTCTCCATCGTCCTCCATGATCTTATAGTTTGGAGGTGTTCTTTGTGCCTTCATATTCTTTCATGCACCTCCTATCTGTGTGGCTAGCCTCTTATTCCCACCTGCTTCCTATGGGTTAGGACTTGGTGTGGTCCCCTGCACTACCTCAGACTATTTTTGATGTACTTGAGTTGGGTGTCTAGTTTTATTTTTCCCCTTCTAGGTCCCTTTCTTAGTTGTCCCTTCATCTGTCTGTTTGTCTTTGTCTCCCTGGTCCTCCATTTCTTGGGCACTGGGACTTATTGAGGATGTGTTTCTCCCTACCCTGGCTCTTCTTCTGTTGTCTTTCCAACAATTCTTGGGTGAGGACTGGAATCTTCCATTCATCTTCCCAGTCTTTGATCACCATGTCAATGTCTCCCTCTCTGATATATTAGTGCATTTGTAGCCACTTCTTATTAGGATCCTTCCATGCCTGTATCCACATCATATTTCATGTGGCCTTGAAGTTGGCAATGTCTCGATACTGCACGACAACATGTGGTGTGATTCTCCATATGTTGTTGACGGCCTCTTGCAAATCGCATAGGTATCCTTCAAATATGGACCCATTCATCCTTTTGTGTCTAGCATCGGATGTGGCTTTCAGTAATAGATATCTCACTCCTTGATTCGATTTGGGTCTGGTACCAAAAGTTACATATCTTGGTTCCCTCCATCCCATAAAGGCTATTAACATGATTAGCCATGAATAGTGAAATTATGTTCCTAGGTCCTGCGCATCCTTGTAGTCATCTAGGAACAAGTTCAAGAGATAGGGTGCCCAAATCACTATGGTGCCCTCGACACATTGAGCTGCAACTATGACAACCCCAACTAGAACTTCCTCTCTACGAAATTTTCTTAATATATTATAGGATAAGATTTTTGCGCCCATTTATGTTACAACATCATTGATTATCTTGATAATGTTTCGTCATGTCCCCCTTTCGGTGCCATACTTCTTATTCATCTCTTCCGCTAGTGCTTTCTCCTTGTCTTTGTCATCCAAAAACTTTGGGGATCCATGTCCCAGGATGGACACCCTATTATGTTTGCAATAAGATCTACGTCTATCGAGACAAGCTTGTCCAACCATATGTCCCTACCATGTGTGACTGCTAACAGCTATTTGACGCACCCGCTTGCATACTAACCTCTGCCAAAATGTGGTAGATCCAACAGTCATAAAATTCTTGTTTTCTCCAACCTTGTTTCCCATTGGAGTGGATGATAAATTAGTTCCCCCATCAGATTTATGCCCACAGTCTCCAAGTACAGTCTCTTTAAAAATTCCAGAAACTTTTCTGTGTCTGCTACATCATGGTCTGAGTATTTTATCTTGTTAATATGGCCAAGAAATCCTGATTCCACCCACACCCCATCTGGTATACATGGTAGAATGAGGGCTATGACATGTTTCTTGTGAGGTGACCTAGGTATCTACTCCTTGTCTTTCTTTGGCTGTGGTCGCTGGCTCGAGGTTCCAGCGACTGCCATTTGTACTTCAGAATACCATTTTGGCCAGCCTGTGACATATTCTACTATTCCTTCCAATGGGTGTTCTAACATGGTGGTTTGATACTCATCTAGATCGACTGCTAATTCATGATTCGTTGTCATTCCATTGACTCTCAGAGTTGCTTCGATGTCCTTTGGTGGCACCTCCTTCAGGGTTTTTGTGTCCTGGTTGTGCTTCTCCTGTACCTCTACTAGTCTATCTATATTTGTGCCCTCCGGTGTTGGTTGTTGGGTTTCTTCCACTACAGGGGTGGGGTTCACCAGTGTTGTGTCTGGGGATGGGATTTCGTCAACATTGACGATATTCGGTGGATTTTGTTCACCTTCGTCCAATTGTACCTATGACCTAGTTCAAACTCTGGGTTGTCTGGCAGTTTGGTTTGCTTCTTCTTTCTTTGGTGGTGCCATGGTGGTGAATGTTGAATGTTTGCTGAGTTTGAATGGTCTCTATGATCTCTATGCACTCCACTCTATGATCTTTATCCTCTATCGATCTCTGTCTGGTCTCCTTTCATAAATGGACTCTTTGCTCTTGCATCCATGTGTTGTATGGGCTTTTCCTGAAGCTTATTGAGGACTGTAACTTAATTATGGGTTAAATGCACCTCCAATTATTTCATACTTTCCATTACTCTCCCTTTTTTATTCCAGTTGGCATGATTAATGTGGTGTCCCATCGGTCCTTTTCGTCATTTAATTTTTCATAACTTCGTCGTTTTGTATTGCTTTTGTCATCTTTCCATTTCTCGCTTGTTTCCCTTTTTATCTGGTCGTTGTCCTTCTCCTCACCAAGTTTGTGTTCCTAAGTATGTGTGCCCTTTATGTCTCCAAAGCACTATGCCTTGGTTGGTTCTTTTTGATATATTGTTTTTTTTTTTCTTTCACTACACAGTGGGTGGTCGACTGTATTTCTAGAACTTTAGTCGAATCCCATTGATCATACCTCTAAGTTTTGTTCCTGATAATCCATTCAAATGTACTACTCCTCCTTCTGTAATAATTTTTACTTCGTGTGGTCCTAGCCATTGCATCCTAATCTTTCCCGGGTGATGAAATGATTTGTTGTCATACATCAATACTAAATCTCCTTCCTTGAAAGTCTTCGTCTTAATGTGCCTATCATTCCAAGCATTGTCTCTTTCTTTCTGAACTTGTTGGTGAAATCCTGCTAAGATTTCATCTTCCTCCATGGCCATTAACTGATTTAGTCTCTCCTGTACCATGCCTCATTCTTCCATACGTGTAATTTCTACTATGCGTAAGCTTGGTACTAGGAATTCTAATGGCACCACTACTTCTTAGCCATAGACCAGTTTGAATGGCTTGTTCCCTGTCAATTTTTTCACGTAGTCCTGTAGGCCCATAACACTACTAGTACTTTGAGGTCCTAGTCATCCCTGTTGACATTACAGATCTTTGTCAGTGCATTCTCCAAGATTTTTTTGAATGCCTTTACTATGCCATTTTCCTGTGGGTGATATGGTGTGCTCTTCTGATGATGGAATTCAAAATCTTCAGTCATAGCACTGATGGTGTTGTTTATGAAGTGCGTGCCTTGGTCGCTCATCAAAAATCTTGGGCATCCAAATATAGTGATCACTTGTTCAAATAAGAAGTGTGTTATTGTTTCTGCGCTGCAATATTTCACCATTGTAGCTTCCACCCATCTTGTTAGGTACTCTGTCGTGGTGATAATGTACCTAGATCCTGTTCTTTTTGCTGGTGGGTTGATTGGTCCCACAAAATCTATTTCCCACTTATCGAATGCCTGCAATGTTATCTGTGGTCGTAATCAAATCTCATCCCTTATGTTGGGTTTTCTTACCCTTTGACAGACATCGCATCTTTGGAAGTAATCCTTCGAGTCTCTATGAATGGTTGGACACCATAATCCTGCGCGCAATACCTTCTGCACGATAGATTTTCTTGCGTAATGTCCTCTTGCTATTACCTCATGGGATTCTGTTAACACTCTTGGTATTTCGTGTTCTAACACATACCTGTGCAAGATGTTCTCTGTGCCCATTTTGTATAAGTGTCTTGCGATCAGTTGATATTCTACAGCCCGAACTATGAGATTTTTCTTCTACACGGTGTTATATTCTTGCGGTGCAGTACCTGTTCTCAAGTATTGAATGCTATATGTGAAGTATTCATCAACAATATAGACTGAGAATAACTGTGCATTCAAGAAGTTGTCTTCTAAATTCGTATGTTCTTCTCCAATTATGACCCTTCACATGTGGTCAAGTCCTGTATTCAATTTTCCTGGCTTGACTATGACTTCAAAGTGAAACTCTTGAAATAGTAGTAACCATCGACAAATTCTTCCCCCCAACACTGGCTTGTTCACTAGGTATTTTAGGGCTGAGTGGTTTGTGAACATCGTAAAGTGTTTTTCCAACACGTAATGTCTGAAATTTTGTAGTGCATAGACCATAGCTAGGTCTTCTCTCTTCGTGGTGTTGTAGTTTTGTTCTGATTCTGATAGCTTTCTGCTTGCAAAGGCTATAGGGTGGTCTAAATCTCTCATTCCTGGTTGTGCCAAGATGGATCCAAGTGCTATGGCTGATGCATATACATGTACATGGAATATCTTCTCCCAGTATGGAAATACTAATATTGATGCAGTGACCATATTTTCCTTCAAGGTATCCAGACCGTGTTGATACTCATTGTTCCACTTAAACTTTGTATCTTTTCGTAATAGTTTTTCCATCGGTGCGGTGATATGCACATATCCTTTGATGAAATTTATATAGTATCCTATGTGTCCTAATGTCTCTCTTAGCTGACAGACTATTTTTGGTGGTGATAAGTTAACAATTTCTACAATCTTTGCATGATCTACGAGTAAACCTTGTTTGCATACTATATGGCCTAGTAGTATCCCAAAAGGTGTTCCAAATATGAATTTCTTAATTTTTAGTAATATCTGGCACTGTCTACATCTTTCTAACATCATTCATAAGACTTCTACATGTTCTTTTAACAAACTATAGACTGTCCAATAATCCAAATATACTTCTAGAAACTAGTGGATGAATTCCTTAAATGAAACAATGACTACTCTGGAAAAGATTGTTGGTGCATTCTTCAGTCCAAATGGCATGTTTGTGTACTGGTAGGATCCCCATTCTATCACAAAGGTGGTCTTGTATCTATATTCATGTGCTATCTTAATCTGGTTATAACCTGAGAATCCATTAGTGAATGAGTAAGCTTCGTGTCCTACGTTTTCTAACACTTCATCCGTGAAAGGTGTAGGGAATGGGTCATGTAGGCATGCATCGTTCAACTTCCTCAAGTCGACGCATATCTGTATTCCTCCTTTTCTTGTCCTAAACTACCATCGGTCTTATCCATTCTAATTCTTCGAATGTCTCTATGACTCTAGCTTTGAGCATTCTGTTGATCTTAGTTTTAACTTTCTTCTTATATATTGGGTTCAATCTGTATGGTCATTGTCTGATTGGTCATGCTTCTGGTCTGAGTGGTATCTTCATTTCTCCTAGCTCTCCGGATATACCCTTCTTCTCTATAAATGTGGTAAGAAACAAGTCGATGTACTCATGTAATAACTATGTTATACTTTCCACTATTTTCTCATCCCAGTAGTCTCCAATGCTGCCTATTTTAGGATTCTCAATTGTCCCAATGTTGACTTTATTTACCTTGATCGACATGGAAATAAATTCTTATTCTATAAGTGGTCCTTCCAGTTCTCTTTCACCTTCTGCTTCTTCTATCTAAATATCACACGAGTCATCTTCCTCTGGTGCATCTTCATGCACATGGTAACATGATAACAATTCCTTGATTATCTGTCTATTCCTCTGTTACTCTTCTTTTATGAGTTCAAATTCTGGTTCTCTAATGAATATCACTCCTCTTATTTGTTTAAGAGCATTTGGGTTCTCATTCTTGAATGACAAAGTGACTGTAAAATTATGTTGCAATGTCGTCTAGGTCATATTTCCTTTGCACAATTCCTGGTTTGTATACCATTTCGCTTGTATGCCCTCTAAGGTGTGTATAAAATGATGAGGCCATTCCTCTGGGGGTTTGATTTTCCATAGTGTCTTACACATCTCCAAATATACCGTTGGTTCCCCCTATTCCTCATACCTATGTTTCTTGTTTCCTTTTTGTTCTGGGTCGAAACTTATGTGCAATAACTGCTTACATTGGTACCAATCTATGATTGTCTCTTTGTGTGCGCCACGCCATATTGTAGGTGTGGCCGTGAGTGCTACATCAAGTGATAACAATATCTGATTCTCTAAAACTTCATCTTCATACTGTGCCAAGAATGTTTCCAAATCTTTTACTCCGTGGAAGCTAGTTTGTTCCCTTATCTCTGTGCCTACCCATCTTACTGCACAGTCTATTCGTGCACATCCTTTCATGGATACTTCATGTAGCCTTTGTTTCTAGTTTTCTAGACCGGTGTCTGAGTTTGTTTCACATGAAGTAATTCTCTGCCAACTGAGTGTCCAATCTGGAGTTGGATTTACGTAATGCTCATCGTGTGCAGTTGTTTTGTACAACTGGATGATTTCCTCTAAGTCCAAGAAAGTAGGTTCTACAAACCTTTCCCCATCTTGTGGGTCTAATGTCATGATGACCCTGTACTCTCCTAACTCAAATGTCATATTTCTAATCTTTAGATTGATTATGCATGTCTTTCAAATGCCCAATCTAATCCAAGAAACACTGGGTATGGTGTTGTGTCATCCACTATTTCGATTACTTCAAAATCTGCTTTAGTGCACACCCCATCTAGGTCTACTGTCACTCCTTTCAATCTACCGATTGGTAGGACTCCGTGTTGGTTTGCTAGTTTTAGTTGAACTGGTGAATATCCTAATGTTGGCTCTCCTGTACATTTTCATGTCTTCTTTGGTAATACATTGACCTCAGATCCCAAGTCCAATATGATGTCTCCCATGTTGAAGTCTCCAATGTTTGCATTCAATATAAACTCCCTACTTGTTCTTCTCCTCGTATGTATGTGATTGACTATCTTTTGTTCTAGAGTTCCTTCTGTCTCTGTACTACATTTTTCTAGTATGTTTTTCAATATTTTCAGAGATGATGGATCATTTAATAATTTTACACATGATTGAAAAAATCCTTTGATTTTACTTACTTCTCCCATGGAATGTATCTCATTGGTATGATCCAATAACAAAGGAATTTCGTATTTTGGTCCTTGATTTGTTGCACAATGGAAGTCGACGCCATGTCCTCCTGAAATTCTTATCAGGCTTGCTTAAATATTTCCTTCTCGTTCTGCATGTCAAACTATTTCCTTGGTTCGGTGTTCTTCTTCACCCATTGGTTTTGTGCTGGCTCTTTTCAGACTGTGTCGTTTCCTATTTTATCTCCTCTGCTGGTAACTATGTGGATGTTCCATCCTTCATCCCTTGCTTTGGCTCAAATCCACTGAACATTCTGGTTGTTCTGGTTCCTCTTTTCCTAAATATTTACTAATAGTGTCAGACATTCTTCTGTATCATGGTTCGATGCACGACAATACATACATGTTGCTGGTGGAAGTGGACATTCCCTTGCATAATGTCCAGGTTTTTGAAAATTATGACATACCACTGGTCCTCTACCTCGTCTAAAACCTCCTCTCACTTGTCCTCCACCTCTGTAGCCTGATCGATCTCCTATCGATGCATTATACTAAGGCACCTGATTGTACTGCGCAGTATTGTACTAAGGTTGTGATGTGTTGTACTTTGGTTGCGCGGTATTATATGGTTGTTGGGCAATATTATATTGTTGTTGCGCAGTGTTGTATGGAGCTAGAACTTGATTAAACTGTGATGTGGCTTGCCCAGTCATCATTTCTGCCTACACTCTATATGAATTTGATGTTCTCTCTCTCATTAGCTCCATGGTTCTACAATCTTTGTCGTCATGGCCCACTAACTTGCAAAAGGTGCAATACAAACTCTTTGGAATTGTCTAGTATTTTTGCATCATAGGGCAGTGATATGGGTCATGGCTTGGTTTCTTATAGACTTCACACCATATTCCTCTTGTTGGTAATGGGTTTGGTATTCCGGTTTCCATATACCATGTGAATGTTGGACATTTGTTCTTGTGGTGTCCTTACATCTTGCATGTAGTGCACCAAACGACTTCCCGTTTATCCTTATTCTTATTTTGGTTGAGTTGAAACGTTAAGTTCTTCAAATCCTCCTTTAGTTCCTCAATAGATGGATCTATCTGTTGATATTGGTTTTCTTCTAGTTGTAGGGCTGCTTACAGATCCTTTTCCATTGTCTGAAACTTCTGTTGTCGCAATGGGTATTTTAATTCGGGGAGCAGTGAATTGACAAATAAGTGTTGATGTTGCATATCGGTCATGAGATGTTTCAGCTTCCCCTTCATTGCCTTGAACCTCTAGTCAATCTTCCATATAGATTCTCTCGGTTTCTGTTAGATTTCTATCATCTCATTCATGTATTGATCCTCTGAGCTCAGCTTCTGGAACTCATTTATCAGTAACTTCTTAATGTCTATCAGTGTCCTTGTCATCCCAGGTGCACTTTTTGCGTCGAAACTCATGTACCATTCTAGTGCACGGTCCCTTAGCGTAATAGATAACTATGCAAGTTTGGTATCTTCATCAATGATCTTTTTTGCTTCCCAGATCTTTTCACAAATGAAAAAGTGTTGCTTATGGTATTCTATTTCTTCTCCTCAAAATTTTGGTAAATTAATGGTGGGATCGTGTCCTTCCATTCTTAATGTTGAACTACTACTATAGTGCATTGTAGATACCTGACTAGTGCTTCCTGAACTGGCTCCTCCAGTTTTTTCTCCTTGTGTATATGTACTTCCTACTATCAGACTTCTTCCGAACTTTGGTTGTCTAAATGGTGGTGTCCTCTTTGGTGTATTAGTCGCACATGGGTTTATGGGT
This sequence comes from Picea mariana, assembly GCA_032191745.1. NCBI lineage: Eukaryota > Viridiplantae > Streptophyta > Pinopsida > Pinales > Pinaceae > Picea > Picea mariana. The sequence continues at coordinate 43,490 of JASDQU010102789.1, forward strand.
TCCACATTGACATTAATATGGATAAGATTGTTACCTTCTCTTCCCTTTCTTGGACCTCTTTTCTTCCTCTCATATGTTGCGCATAGGATTTCCTCAATCTTCTCCACAGCCCGGAGATCCTCTACCTCTTCTTCGTCACTTTCCAAGCCTTCCCTCGTGGCTACGGCTCTCTTATTGGTATTAACCTTTTATTGGTAGGGTACTCTACTACGTGTCTTTCTAGTTGTCTCCAATATCCACCTGATATGGTCGTCATCCATCATGATCGGGTCTAAGGGTTCCTCCTTCTTCTCTTTATCCTTTCCTACTTCCATTTTTCCTCTTTCTGTCAATGCTTCCCCCCTTCCCCCAGGCACGCAAGGGAAATTTAGCTGTTTGATTCCATTGTCAGTACACCTTTTTTATATAGCAGTATCTTAATAGAAGTATACAATGATCAGATGTACTTTCCTCAAGGTCCACGTAAAAACTCTTGCTCCGTTGCACTATACGAATTTGATGTGTCTACTGCAAACTATGTTATAAAACCTACCACAATAATTTCGAGCCAAAAGTCTATTATGCGGGTGAATTTGTTATTCACGTGTTGTAATTGCTCAATCTGTACTAGGGTCCACTCTATCTATCGTATCTAGTTCGTTGCATGGCTATCCTTCAACCTTAGTATCCACTCTTGCAATAAGTGTGGAAAATAACAGAAAAAGACTTCGTGTAAATCAATAAACATGTATTTCTAAAGATATTTATGGGGTTTTATTCTAGGGTTTCATTTATCTTTCTGTGCAAACTCAATCTCTTTTTTTCAGCCAAGTTTTGATCTCTGCTTTCGTTGGATTCCATGGTCTCAACACCCCCTTCTAGTAGCTCATTGCTTTCTTATTTTCTTTACTCTTCTCTTGTTTAACCTATCTCATCTACTCAATCCTCTCATGTTCCTACCAACGAAAACAAAACAATTTGTTTATTTAGTCTTCTTCTATTCTGTCTGAGTTTATTGACCCAGGGTTCATGTCTATTCGGGGTTCCAAAAAGCCTCTAAAACTATCGGCCCTCCTGGTAAACTAGAAGGAAACAAAACACACAGAATGCATTGCGTAGTATCACCCGAGATAGATTTAATGGGTGGTTGTAATACTCATGTGTTTATAGCCTAGGATTGAGTGTGAGATATGAGAACTGTATATCAAACTACTACTATAACTTGTAAACGTAGTATATTGTCATTTGCAAATAAGAAGGAAATATAGAAACTCATTCATTAACACAAAAATAACTACTAAAAGATGATAAATATATGCATGCATTCATCACATAACACAAATGTTACCGTGGTTCACCCCCTTGTAGGCTATGTTGACAAAGATCTATCTCTTGGCTCTTTTATTATAGTAGCATCTACATCACCGCATGCATTACAATTCTTCTCAGTCGGGTAAGATCTGTATGAGGTGAACTAGATCGCACCAGGCTCCTCAACCTGTGATCCAACCCTCAATATCTTACCTCCTTCGTCCTCTTCATCTCAACAAGTTACAAAAGTAGGTCATACAACAAAATATTACATATCGCAACAACTCATAGATAACTAGATAAAACTCGATAATACTCTGAACCGTTATCATACCTAAGTAAAAATCCACCCCTAATGATACCCAAGTATCTATATTTATACATTTATATTGGGACGAGAAAATTATAAATAATTATTGAAACAATCGGGTTTCCATGACCTTGATATTTTTCTACACAAATTTTCCCTAACATGAGATCTGTCAATCTCCCCACAAATTGTATTTTTGTTGGTTCTATCTTATTTCTTTTGGGGTTCTTTACACAAAGTTCCCTAATGGTATTGGAATAGATAGGTATGTATTTAATTTCTTGAAATAAAATAACTTTGATGCAAGAATTCCTTAATTCAAAGACTAAGTCAAAGTCGGGATGAATAATTGGTTTCTCCAAGCTTAAACTCTTTGGATAAGGAGGTAACTTGGATG
>JASDQU010102789.1:45542-65382 GCA_032191745.1 Picea mariana
GGGGGGGGGGGAGTTTCCTCCTATGAATCTTCTTCAAAAATTCTAGGAGAGTTCTTATTCAACACCCTTCCCCAATCTAAGTTGAATTTCTTGTAAGTCTACTGGAGTGACCAGATAGGGAGGAAATGTTTGTAAATAAACATTAAAAGATGGTTGAGTTACCTTATTATTGGGGTTGGGAAGTGGTTGATCAAGAAAATATGTAGGTCTTGGAGGTGGGTTGGATGGAAGTTTTATTTATTGGGGTTGTGATATTTGTAATTGTCGAGGTGGTGGTATAGGGTATGATAGTTGTGAGGGTGTAGAATAGGTATAGGAAGGCATGTTCCCATAGTTGGGTTCCTACCATCCTTGTTTCTAAGGAAAATTATGAACCTATTTCTAGACCATCCTTTCCAAGGCATGGTAGGATACAAGCATTATGGTGCATACTTCTGACTAGGAAAGTATGAATTAAATTGATATGCGAGGTTTGAAATTATGCTTGGTGTCATTGGTTGCCAAGGTATTTTTGGCACAAGTGTACATAATTGTTCGGTTGCTTGATTCTCCCCTTGGTACACTGCTTTTAGTCGTAGTAGAGCGGGGCACTATTCTATTGGATGGTATCCTACGAAAAAGGTGCATATTTTAATAGCATCAAGAGGACATTCTCTTAGAGGGTGTTTTTCTCTACATTTTGGACCAAAAATAGAAAGAGATATTTTTTCATCTTTTTATTTTTTCTTTTTAAATTGCAAAGTATATAACTGTAAAATGAGAGTGCAAAGAATATCTGTTTTAAAATTTTCAAGCAAATTTCCTAATTTTTCCTTGGTGACACCACTTGTAGTAGATTTGGTGATTTTAGAGAGAGTGTCCTTGGTTATTTTCCAGATCTATCCTAGCTTCGAGAATATCTTCTACAAAAATCATAAATTTTGTCAAATATTAATCGAGAAATATCACAAATTACATTAAATTGAGTAAATTTATTGATTCATCTAATAGACCTCTCAATAAAATGGTTCTGATTGTTAGTAATTCTAACTTGTGTTGTTTATATATTGGAATATTATATAATAATTTTTCAAGGTATTCCTCAAGGATTTCTTCCTCTTTTGTGTCGTTTTAAAGGTTTCTTATCTTAATTCCCTATCTGTACAATTGTCTTGATATTTCTTAAGAAAAGTACTATGGTTTTGTTACCATGTTCTAATGGTATCCCCACCTAAACCCATAAACCAGTGGAGAGATGCATCTTTAAGTGTGGCTGGAAATAACCTTAATTTTTGTGCATCAGAGTTATAATCATATCTAGGATAGAGAATATCAAATTCAAAAAGAAAAGAGTTAGGATATTCACTTACCAACAAATGGAAGTGAGGTAAAACCGAGGGATTGATATTCTTCATTTACAAATTTGTCTCAGGATCTACTATTGGAAATCCAAAAGCTACCTTTTCAGTTATATGCACTTCACCTATATCATTGGTTTGTATCTCTCCTTCTCATTAAACCATGTGTATGCTATTGAATGAGCTGTACTCTAAGGGAATGTGTGGATAATTTGGTTCGAGGATTGGATTGAAATCTTCCTCTTCTTTCTTGGGTTGATGATATGAGAATCCTACTACCTATACTTCTACTGTAGGATTTGTTGGTGGAATAATGGGCTTATTGGATGCACTTGTTATACATTTATTCTTGGTGGAATTTCCTTTTGGAATTTTACCTACCTTTCCTCCTTTCGTAGACTTTCCTGCCAACAAGTTAGTATTTGAAAGGGTATTTTTATCTTGTGAAACTTATCTACCTACTCCCCTACATCTACCTCTAGGGTCTCTACCTCTATTCACAATACTAACATAGCTTTAGAACTTAGTGAGATAGCATACTCACCAAAGTGAATGTGTTTGGCTAGAACCTTCTTCAAAAATTATAAAGTAAAGGTGCCTTTGTGTCTTACCATTCACTATCCCTTTGGATCTAGTATGATAGTACTTGAAAGGAATAAATCACACACAACAAAATTCTATTCTAAAGAATGCAAAATTAATCCATAGAAGTGATACTCCCTTGTATCATCTCCCTGGAAAGTATGCCAAAAATGTCGAGCTAATTAATTGACTCAATTAATGAACATATAATTATCAATCCGGGGGTGTAAGCTTAGATATACCGGCACTATATGTGTAGGGACTAGGACACAAAGATGACATTCTAGACTATTATACTCTATGGAAAAGAACAATATTCATGCCTTAATTGAAATAAAACTATTCTATTACAAATAAAACAAGGTAATCTATGTGTATTGGGTAGAAAAACAAAGAAGTTGCTTGCTGGCCAAAGGCTTACAACGTCTCACTTAATATTAATAATTAAGTGTCAAAAAGAAATTATTTTCCTACCTTCAATGACTCTTTGTCTAATTATAAATTAAATTGAAGTATATAAAATAATATCATTTCAATTATAATGAGACCTGGAGCTACCTGTAACCAAAGGAATTTAATTAACAAGCTAATAGAGGAAGAAACTAATTACAAGGATCAATCCATACATTCACACTGCATGGAAACTCATATGGGAAACTCAAATCATCATCACACTAGTTCCAGTATATTCAAGTGATATAGTTCAATGTCTTGATACAAAACAAATTTCCTTGAATTATTATTTGAGAAGTAACACAAAGATTGTTTTTGCAACTTAAAATATTTTTGTATTATACTCAAATCAAATCAGAGAATAAAACCATTGTGTAATCAAAACAATTGTGTGTAATCACATAATTATGGTTAAAGGTATTCCAATTAAAATCAATACAAGAATGTAGTTATGATTTGATTCCAATCATATGAAGGCATGATTTTTACACAAAATTAATACACCGACATCACAAGGTTTATAATCGAAAAGAATATTGAAAATAGAGTAACTATGATTTAATACAATCAAGCTAATATTTGAAATGAGAGCAAGAACAAAGTATGCTACCAATATACTCAATTTATGAAACTTGAACAATCCTGTGATATCAAAGTGTCAGTGTGGAATTGTTTAACCTTTGATAAATTCAATACATGAAACATAGTTACTTATAAAATAAATCAATGCAAAATAAGAAGATAAAAAAAAACTAAATTACCAAGAAAGAAATGAAACCATATCTATCTCTGCAACAAATTTCTTACAAACCTATATTGAAAATAAAAGCAACGAAAGCCAGATGTGGTGGGCTTTTATTAGTCGGTGGATCTGTTGGCACAGGGGCAGACCTAGGGTTCAACGCTACAACAACACACCAACAAAACCCTAACTACCGACCCTTTCGGCAACACCTGTGAAGAAGATGAAGTCTCACCTGAGGTAGAGGCAAGGGTGGTTGCAGGACTCAGATGTCTATAACCTTAGCTGGGACACAGATCTGTGATTCTAACACTTAACAGAGCACTAAACAATTAACATTCATCAATATCCAATCTCAGTTACAACACAGTTAAACCCTAATTACAGAGAATCACAATATTCATTCAGATGTAGCATCTAGCATCACTTAGCACAATGGAACAGATCAAATCTAGCAGATTCAAGAAATAATCACATGTATATAAGTCATATATAACATCCATCCATATCATTAAGCACTAAGCATCAATAGATCATTCATCTATATTAAAGAACTAAGCATATTGACATATAAACACATCAACACATTGCACAAAGAAGAGAAACACAACATGTACGTGGTTCATCCCCACCCCGGGACTACGTCCAACACCTCTTTGACTTCTTTATTAGATTCTTCCATCAATTACATGGACAGAGCCTCAAAAACCCTACTCCACAGAGGACAGGAGATCTGTGCAGCTCGCTAGATCCTCCTTCCCCGAGTATATCTAAGCACATAACCTTCCTTAGTTTCTTGCAATGACTTGCACTTATCTCTTCAAGTCTCACACAGTATGTGCAAAGAACTTACAACTCTGATCACATAGATCCAACTCTAGCACTTAGCCATTTGTATCTCTCTATATCGCCTTAGCATATATTTATATATACAAAATAGGCCTAAGCATGGGTAAAACCCATGGGCCGACATTCCCATACCCGTTACATAATCCCAAATCCCAAAAAGGGCTCTAAAAAGGGCCTAGATCTCATGATCTCTACTTCTTTTTGTGATTTGCCTTTGATAGCCTATCAAAGTTCCAAAAATAGGTCAACCATGACCAAGAATCCTCAAAACTTGGTCAAGAGCCAATAGGCCCCCAACACTCACCTGTGACTTGTCCCGAGTCACTCTGATCTGACTAGTTCTGATTCAAAATCATCAAGCTTGGCTCAAGCTGCTTCAAATTGTTATTGTGCCATGGCCTCCTGTTCAGTGAACTCTTCTATGATTGCTTCATTGACAAGTCCCTCTAGGCGTTGTTTAGCTGCATTGATGACTTGCTCTAGTTCTGCTCCTCGGCCTTCGATCTCTGTGAACAGTTGGTAAGACTTATCCTGTACAGGTTGGAGCCTCTAAGTCACTTCCATGAATTTGCACTACATAGTGTGGACTTGTTGCTGGGTAGTGCGCTGCTCCTAGGATTGCTTCATTCTTTCTACAGCTGACAGGGGCTTCAACTGCGAACATTTCATTTCATCTTGATACTTTTCCTCTTGGAGCTGCGACTCCAGTGCCTTCAGTTCTGGATTCTCAGTGAGATGGTCATAGGTCTGGGCACTATTATTAGTGAGTTTCTTACATTCCATGGCAAGGGAATTTATTCTCTCAACTACACTTCGAGTAGTTTCTTCTCTTTGATCCCTCAGATCCTGTGGGGTTTTGGGCACTGTGCGGAGATCTAAATCTTCTATTCATTGTTGTAGCTATTGGATATCTTCTGCGAGCTACTCTAATTGATGCATGCCTCAATCTTCTTCTTGTAGCTCTAAGCTTGTCACAGAGAAGAGGGCTCTGTTGACTGCTTCTTTTACTTCGATTTTATCTACGAGTGACTGTTCTTTTTCTTGTTGTATCTGTGCTTTCTCTTCCTGGAGAGAAACTTTGCTTAGAGAGAAACCTTCTCCTGCTTTGAAACTCTGCGTTGTTCTATAAGTATGCCTTGAACTTTCTTCAATGCTTGGGTGGTTTGTTCTGTTTCTTTTTTAGCGTGTCGAAGGTGAGATTTGATCGCATCAGCTAGTCGGTGGAGTTGGGCTGGCTCATCTCCCAGCTCTGGTTCTCCTTATGGTAGGGGTGCAGTGGACACTGTACGGATGGAATGAAGGGCATGTTGTACCCCTCAGAGTTTGACCTCAATTCTATCGTACATTTCCTCCTGCTTGGCTTCTTGTTTCTTGATGATTTCCAATGAAGCATCATTTTGAGTTCTAATGATGAAATTGAAATCATCGACAATAAGCACAGTCTTCATCTTGGTCATGGTGGCTTTCAATTTCTTCAGGGGAGAAGGTTTCGGGGGAGAAACCTTCCTCTTCTTCAGAGGATCAACATCGTCTCTAGGTGGTGTTACTTCACCTGGATTCTATTCAGTTCCTCTGCCATTTAGTTCTTCTACTTCATCATCACTCCTTTAGTTAGGTCATACAGAAGCAGTCTTTCTTGAGGCACTGCTTAAATCTTGGACCTCTTCGGTCTTCTTCATTCTGTTGGGTCCAGGTTTATCCTGTTCTTTATGTGTGGTCTCTAGGCTGTCAAGGTCAGACATCTCTCTGGGGTCTACAATAAGAAGGAGGTCTACAGATCAGTCCTTAGTGATCTCCTCAAGGTCTTCTTCTGTGAGCTTGTATTACGACTGAAGATGCTCCTTATGTTCATTGGCTCACGTTGTAATGTAGATGAAGTGTCAATATGCGCTAAACTTCATCAAGGGTCGAAACTTCTGTAGGGTGTTCGAGGTCATGTGAGGTTCAACTTCGATGGCTCTCTTTAGTTGCATGTAATAGGTGTGAAAAACAACGTTCGAATGACATTGTTTATTCATATTTCTTGTGTAATATACCAATTATAAAAAGTATGAAGAATATAAATAAAATGCTAGAAATGGAAGAATAATAGTAATATAACCAGAATAATCTCCACAATAACACATAAATGATATAAGAACAACAACATAAATAGCAGTTTGATTCAGAAAGCAGTGTTCAAAGGCCTCTTCGAGGGGGCAACCTCCAATCGAGTAGCGCTCTGTTACAATAATCTCCAAGCTAGGGTTTTCATACCCTCGACCCTTATTTATACTAAATATGTCTATCAAGAGAAGCATCTAGAGGAATATCTTTCTAGAAGTGGAATCTTCTATTAGGTCTTCTTACATCCACCTTATTCTATTTTATTGAAAGGACTTATTAATATTGACCTTTATTACATCTGAATATATTGATCTACCTATGTGTGGGTTAGGACCCTAACAACTCGAGTACCAAAGGGTAGCGAAATTTTCAGCAAGAGGCTTGAATGGTTCAATATCCGAGAAGGTCGCACCTTCCGGCATTTTGTAGTAAACAAAGGTGATGAGGATCAGGATCCAGCTAAAGTGAAACTTCTAACCTTGATCCTATGCTTCGAAGCAATCTAGCACCAGCTAAATAACTAGGTACTTTTCCCAGTTCATCTGTAGACCTTCTATGCACTTCCCTATGAGGTCAACAACAAAGTTGGTGACCTGCGTAGGCCCGTTCTTCCTTACTAAATTTCCGTCTATGAGTTGGCAAGCTAGGTGCACTGCGCCATTCTGGATGGAGGCTACCTTGTAGCCTTGCATTCCCTTTTCAACATCATTGTATGTATCCTTAATCTTCTATTCTAGTGTGCGCTCTTTGGCTTTTCCTGGATAGAACTCCTGTGGGTCAGGTCCTTGCATACTTAATCCTGTGATCCTATGGATCAACATTGGATCGACTGTAATACGATAGTCTAACCATAAGTAACAACCATGGTAACATGAAAGTAATATCTTGACACATGCGTTCACTTCCTGGTGCCTTCTGAAGTGTGGGATCTTCATTACATTTAATAAGGTGGATTGTGCGAGGTTCATCTTCCATGATTGGGGGATTATCTTTGAGTTCTTCCCCTTTGTCCTGGTCAGGTATTTGTACGGGGTGAGCATATTGTAGTTCTTTCAATCTCTGAGGTTGAAGTCACTGAACTTTAACACTGTGATATTGTCCTGTTATGCGTGAACTTCACGTATCCCCTTCGAGAGGTACGCAGTAATCATGGAGTACTCGAAATATCTTGGAAAACTATCTCAACTCACTGTGTTGGCCAAAGGCAGGATATAATCGAGCAATATGGACAGGATCAACTTCGCATTAGCTATATCATCTCTTTGTTTGGTTCTCTATTTTTCTAATAGTTGGGATGATCTGGCTCCACGAGCAGTCGATGGAGAGACTTGCACTGCTCTTATCGATGATGCTTGAATACTTGCAAACATTGCTCTTTCAGACATTAGTCTTTTATTCATTAGTTCAATGAGAAATTCTTCGATAAATTTCTTCTGAAATGCATGCTCGTGGTTGAATATATTGAGTTCAAAGAGTAACTACTCAATGCAATAAGATGAATGGAAATAATGCGATGATCACTGTGCAAAATCAACTATTCTATGGACTCAGATTCACAGTTGGAAAAATTGTTCTCGTTGCGTGGCGTGATGGGATAAATAGATAACTTGGCAACAAATCTATTGCAATGAGTGAGAAGCCTTAATTAACTCGGTTCTGTCTGTTATGGCATAGTCCCAACAATCTGGTGATGAAATTTCTAATCATAAATTATTTTCTACTCCTTCGGGCCATCAGTCTAATGGTTATATTGCTTCGTCATGGTCAAGTGTCATGTGATGCAGTTCTGATATCCTGATGAAGTTCTAATTTTGAAAATTTTTCTTTTGCGAGGTTTCCTCTAGAACCTTCTGTAACTTTTCGATCTTAGCTTTATTCTTATTTTGTTTTCTATCCTTCTTTCTGGTGAGCTTCATCTCAGAATTCGTTTTTCCATTCTGATTGTTATCTTCTTTCAGCAGAGTAACTTTGCATTGGTGATATTCTTTCCTAGAAATCAGGGTAATACTTCGTCTCTATCTAGGATAGGTACTTTAGTCTTCTACAAATCTTCTTCTGTTCTTCCCTCTTCGTCATCCAAGTCTCAGGTTTTAAATAGCTTTTCTCAGTTCTCCCATTCTTCAATCAAGTGTACGATCCTCCTAGTCATGAAATATTTAACTCTTGCTTCTTCTCCTCTAATATTTCTTCTTCTTTCCTTCTAGCATGATCTCCTTCAATCCAAGGTTTTCTTAGTAACATAGCAAATGGAGTGTTGTTTTCAATAAATTTGACAACTTCAAATTCTTCCTCTGTTGAAGTTCCATTGTCATTCATAGATATCTGGGTGAGCTTTCCACATAGGTTTATCATCTTCCTTCTAAATAACCCTATTCCGCCCAATGAAGGAATCATAACAGGATTTCCTAGAATTTCCCAAGTTCTTTCTGTCATGATATTCACCTATGTTTCCTCATGCAGAACACAATCAATGTTGAAGTCTCATATTCTTACTTCAATGCATTCTTTTTTATTGAAGATCTCTGATAAGCTGATATGTCGGTGGTCATTTAGGGTTTCTTTCATCTGTAGCAATAATTTTTTTTATTCTTTCTGGGGTTCTTCCATAATCTCAGTTGCCTGACCTTCCTCATGGTCTTCTTGTCTCATATTCATCCTTTCAACCTTAGCAATTATTCTAGGGAAATCCAAAACTTCATAGTCCATAGCTTTGCAACAAAGGCAACTAGGTCTTCTTCCAGGGCTTTCCTTAGCCAGATGTCCCAGTCTTCTGCAACTGTAACAAAGGGTTAATCCTGTTTTCTCTTAAATGATCCCCAGCCTTTCTTGTACTGTGCACTAGGATCACGGTAGCTAACCTACAAAAAATTATTTCTAAGATCATGCATCCATTTGTTAGTCCAAACATTCTCTCTATGCATAAGTATAACATATCTCTCACTATTCTTATCAGATTTACTCATATCAAATCTTATTTCATCTATCAGTGCCCTAGTTTTCAAGCTAGGACAAATCTTATCAAACATATCTACATCCATACTTTAGAAACAAAATTTTCCACTAATATTATCTTCAGCAGAGAAAAAAGATTCCAAATCTAAAACTTTTCATTATTCTTACCTCTATCATAGCACAAAGCTTGCAAATATTACCTTTTTTCTTCAGATCGGGCTTCTTTTCTTAGCAAAGAGATCCATAGATCAAGTAGAATACTACACACTAGAGTGACAGATCTACACATAGAGATTTCAAAATTTTAGGTCAGATCTTCGCACAAAGCTTCTTTTTCCTCATTTCCCAACAATCACAGTTTCAGTTCCTAGCAACAGAACCATTTGTTGGCATAGGGGAAGACCCAGGGTTCAATGCTACAACAATGCACCAACAAAACCCTAACTACTGGCCGTTTCGGTAACACCTACGAAGCATATGAAGTCTCACCCGAGGTAGAGGTAGGGGTGGTGTTATCGGACTAATCGGTAGGTGCAGACACTAACAAATCTCCCTAGATCCACCTAGATCTAGAACAAAATAGGAAAGGACATGACATTTTCCCTAAGTTATGACATAGCCATGAGACATACAAAGTGGATCTATGTGTCAGCAAATTATACATATTCCATCGCAACCTAGATCAAAGAGATGAGATCCAGGGTCTTCAATCTCGTCATCTGAAAGTACGAATCTAACCATGTGATTACATGTGCTGAAGTTGAACATGGTAGAAACCAATTGATTACCGGTCATTGATGAAACCGTTAACAAGTGCGAGGGAAATCACCATTAATGTCAATGACTCCTAGGGTACACTAGTACAATCCACCGAATTTGAATAAATGAGTTGAGGTTGAACATTTGACGGAATCTCCCGATCAGGGGTCCATGATGAAAACCCACTGTCGAAAGATAGGAAACCTGCCATTGAAGCATGCAAGTTCCAAGGTACCAAATGATTTCTAAGTCTTGTTTCTAGATAATGAGCTGGAGTCAACAGAACAAAACTTGTCATAGGAGGGCCTTGATGTATCCCCCATCAATGACATGAAATGAGTAATAGATTTTGAAGGTGAAATAGAGTATGATGTAAGTTAGACTGGACACAGGGAAGGCCAACATGGAGAGAATGGACAACTATAGACGACCGACTCAATTTCGGCTGAACTTCTCTTGAACATATGAATGACATGACCAATGATTTGGCATCACTTACTCAGAAATGACTCAAGATATGACCTTGTATCAAGTCGAATGAGAGACAAATGGATTTCCCAAACCAGCTTCAGATAATGAATAGGGGGGGCATCATGTTCAAGAGTGACACTTATTGCGAATAATATGAATACGAAAACATATCCCTTTCCCAAAATTTCCCCCACCATTTATGGCGAGTACCTCTTTATTTTTATGCAAGCTTGAGGAGGATAACATATGCTTGTTGATGTAAGCTCATCCTTTGGAGTATGTTTAACGAACCCTAGGAAGGAGTGGTTCGGTCCCATTATGGGTCTTTCGATGCTTGTTTAACGAGTCCAAAGATAGAAAAATCAAAGTTTTTCCATGATTATAGAGTCTGGAAAAACACTCAAAAGAGAAATCTCTCATTTCTTTTTCATAAGATAGTCCGATGAGACTGAAAAAGAGATAAATTATCGCTCAATAGATGCTTTCTTCAAATACTTTAACGGGCGTGAAAATAGCAAGGTTGCTCGGCAATCTTTTTATGTTTAGAGAGCCTGAAAAGATATTAAAGAGGACTCCAGGGGGTTCCTTTTTCATATAACCTTGTTGAGCCCCAAAAAGTGATAAAAGTGCACTCGATTACGTTCTCATGTATTTTCGAGCGTGAGAACGGACAAAGATGAAGCTTGATATTTTGTGCAAAAACCCATAAAAAACAACTTCAACATGCGATGAAAAAGAGAAAACATTTGTATCCCTGTGTATGAATGTCGAAGTCGTTATGTCTGCAAAAAGTCACACTCATAAGGGTATTAGGCATTAGTTTTAATAATTAAAAAAATTATAAAAACCAATAAAAATGGTAAAAGTAAATATAAGTGGGTAAAAGTTCTTTTTACCATAGTCATTGTAACTTTGCCAAGTTTTTAGCCCAAAAACCCTCTTTTGCCCTTGAATTTTGGCACTCAATTGCGGAATGTATGAACAACCATTTGGTGAACCGTCTCTAGCAGTGAGGTAAGTTCCTTGTCTTCTATCTTTTCATGGTTCAATTTTTAATTTTCATTGGTAAATTTCAAGTTTTTGAGCTTGTTTTAGGGCTCAAATTTGCACTCAGGCAATCTCGCATGCTAGCCACACGGGACCTGTGATAATGCATCATTCTCATAGGTGGCCCCAAAGGCACATGCGAGAACCTCACACTATGCCAAAGGGGCACCTGCAATAACCAGAAAGTGAAAATTTTGTTTGATGTTTGCCCAATAAAAAATGTACCAATGGTTGAAGAGAGTTGTTGACCTTCTTCTTATGGTTCTTGTGCAGGCATTTGGCTATCACCATGGTTCTGGAATGGCATGAAAGAGAGCATGAATATGATGATGTTATTGCCAGGAGTAACCCAGGCACCATTGCCTCTTTGCGAGAATATGGTCTCCTAAAATTCTTTCGGATCCTAGGTATAAGGGCCCAAGTCAGGTTGTTGGAGTACCTCGTTCATATGTGGGACGTGGACCAACAAGTATTCCATGTAGGGGTCCACACATTGTCCTTGGATATCAAGGATGTTTATTTCTTAACAGGACTGTCACAGTGTGGGTACCATGCTAGCTTGACTGGTAGCCGAGGTGGTGGGATGTCTATGAGTGAATACTATCATTTGTACTGTGTTCTAGAGGTGGAAAGAAGCAAAGGAAATGTGGCCATTTGGGGGGTGTAGGATTTGACCCTTCACACTATTTTTTTCACCATTGCTCATATGGCTGGGAGCGTTTCTCCACACATGGCTCTCCAGAGCTACTTTCAGTATTCCATAGAGTGTACTGAGCCTCAGGTTTTTAACTAGTCAAATGCAGTGCTTCGTAGCGTGAAGAGGCAGTTGACCAAATGCAAGAGAGGCGACCTGAAGCAATTTGGGTACGGGTCATTGTTGGTGTCCTTCTTTCTTGAGAGGGTTACCTTGTTGAGGTTGCAGGTTGAGTGGAGTTTACCAGCTCCAGAGGATCCGAGAATGCTGAGGTGGTGTAACCTCATGGCCTGGCATGTAGCTGGACCAATCATCAAATACAATGATTCTTTCTTTGAATGGTTGAGACTACATATGATGATGGTCAATGATTATGCCTATGCAGGGTTGGACTTCCAAGGATATCCAGACTTGGCCCTGCCCGAGGGTACTCAGTGGGGAGATCTTGGTAAGAAGTACACATTTTTTACTTTTTAAATGTTTTTTGTGAATTTTATCATATGCAAATGTTTTTATGTTTGTCCAACGTCTAATTACAAAAATTATTTTTGATGACACAGACGTGGGGCCTTATCAACCTCCAGGTACTTCTCCTATTCAGCGATCAGGAGAGGTGGCTTCAGTTCCACAATGGGATGCTAAAGATTATGAGGCAATGGAACAAAACTTAGAGGGTTTGACTGCAGACATTCCAGACATGCCTCTTGGAGAGGTCCCACGACGTTATCAATGTCATACAGTGGCGGTGTCCAAGTCTGTTGGTTGACTGCTTCGTAGGGTCGCCTAGGTAGTCATGTGTTACCGTGAATGCCATCCATGACGTCACTTTGTAAAAGCTATGAGCTTCATATTTTCAAATTTTGGTCCTTGGACAAAACATTTTTGTAAAAAACTTTTTGATCGTTATATATACATACGACATCTACTGGCTCATCTTGTGTTGTGTGATACTTGTGATGTGATTGATTTATAAATGACCCAAATGTCTATCTAATACATAGTTAGCTAATGTATCAGTTAATGTATTTAGACATATAGGAATATGTTGATACTCAATATAATCAAAATAACGTTCCAAGAGGCGAATTCACAAATATACCCATAACAAAGTAGGACTTCGAATAACATAGACATTACTTAACTGTAGTACTATGAGCTGCAAATCGAGTTGCACAACCAAGCGACGAATACCGAGTGAGATAGCATCAATCAAAAATTCGATAAAGACGTTATACTCTACAATATTTTTGGTCGCACGGCCGAGGCACACACCTCGTAGAGAGATAAGTTCGTTTGTAGGGGCATAAATTTCCCACGCAGCAGAAGCAAGGTTCTGAGTACTACGGATAGAGCCATCAACGAAGCCAATGTGGGGTAGTGAAGACTCCGACATTTGGAAATCAAACACAAAGTCACATAAGGGCAAAGACCAGATAACAAAAAAAGCAAACTGCAGTAACACACAAGAAGTATGATACAATAAAATACAAGTACTCATGCACAGGTGATCTTATGCATAGTACTTCTTTAAGTACAACCCATTTCTAGGTTCACTCAAAGGGATATCATCATAATCTACTAACTTGTAAGCTCCTTTCTCCAAAACTCGTCTAATGATATAAGGAACCCGCCACATGGCTTCGAATTTTCCAGCTCCTAGCATATCTCGATCTTGTTTGTAGAGGAGGACCAGATCTCCTTCAGAGAAAACGCGAGGCTTGACATGTTTGTCGTATTGGGCCTTGACACATTTCTTTTGGGATTCTATGACTAAGGTAGCATCGTGTCAAGTTTCATATAATCGCATGAGATACAATAGACGTTCTTCCTCGACAGAAGTGTTTGGTAGGAGTTCGACGGCTAGTTTTAAGGAGGGTATCTCACATTCGATCAGAAGGATGGATTCCAGACCATAGACTAACTGTAAAGGTGTAAACCCAGTAGCAGACTTAACGGATGTCTGGTAAGCCCACAATGCTGAAAAAAACATTGTGTGCCAACTTGTTTTGTGAATCCCTATCATTCGTCGAAGCATGGTTATGAGAAATTTATTAATCGCTTCGACTTGGTTGTTGGCTTGTGGGTAATAGGGCATTGAGTTTTCATGGTGAAGACCCAAATTTTTAGTGAGTTTGGACATCATGAAGTTTCTAAAGTGGCTACCATGATTGGTGACGATAGCCTGAGGAACACCAAAATGAGCTATGATGTGATTGAAAATGAATAATGCTATAGTCTTTCCAGTATTGTCAAATGTCGGTATCACCTTGGCCCATTTCCTAAAATAATCTACAGCTACAATAATGTACCCATGCCCCCTGGTCGAGTGGGGGTGACATGTCATGAAATCGATGCCCCATTTCGCAAAGGGACTGACGAAGACCACAGGGTGAAGAGGAGTGGGATGTGACTGTATCTTATGATTATAGGTCTGGAAAGCATGGCATTTTTGGACAAAAATTATGCAATCATTAAATAAAGAAGGCCAAAAATACCTTGCTCATAAGATCTTCTGGGTAGTAGCATACCTGGACATATGACCACTACAAGCTCCAGAATGGCAGTCATTTAAGGATTTCTCGGCTTCGTCAAACGTGAGGCAGCGTAAAAAAACTGAGTCAATCCCACAATGATAAAGAGTATCCCCGAGGATAATATATTGACGGGCTTGGTAGCGTATTCGATGCTGGTTAGTACTAGACAAATTGGGCCGAAAATTCTGGGTTTGGAGATATATTATGATATCACTGTACCAAAGATCATCATAACTAATTAGGAAAAGGGATTCATCAGGTAATGAATCCGCTGCTACATTTTCCGTTTCAGAGTAGGGAAAGTCGCATATCAACTTGGAAAACACTAAGGACTTCTTGGACTTAGCTTGTTCAAATTCCAAGTCAAACTCCTGGAGTATCACGATTCATTTGGAGTATTTTCCCCCTAGTAATTGACGCGTGAGAATGTGTTACATAGGGTTGTAGTTAGAAATTACCATAGTCTTGCGAGAGAGGATATAGTGCCGGAAACGTTGAACTGCTTGGACGGTTGCCAAGGCTAGTTTTTCGACATGTAAATACTTGGTTTCAGTAGGCATTAGACTTCAACTCAAGTAATAGATAACATGTTCTTCATGAGAATCATCCTCTTGGAAGAGAACCATAGCAATGGTGTAATCTGAGGCTGCGAGGTAGAGGAAATAATCACGACTGTAATCGAGGGGGAAGAGAAGCGGAGCACGTGTCAGGGATAGTTTCAAAGCTTCGAAGGCTTTGTTTGTAATGGTATCCCATACAAACTCAGACCCTTTTTTGCGGAGTCACGTAAATCCAAGAGTTATCTCGGCATAGTTTGGGATGAAACGATGAAGAAAGTTTTCTTTCCCTTGCAAAATTTGTAACTGGTGAAGTGTAGAAGGAGGAGGGAGATTGAGGATTGCCTCAACCTTTAAAGGATCTACCCTGATCCCTTGATGTAAAACAATAAATCCTAGAAGTCGACCAAATTCTACGCAGAAAACACATTTGTGAGGATTCAAGCGTATGTGATAAAACTGACAGTGGAGGAAAATGGCTCGAAGGTGGATTGGATGATCGACCCGGCGCATGGAATGAGCAGGTAAGTCATCAAGATACGGCTGCACGATGTGTTTGATATCATGGAAGGCATAAGACATAGTGCGTTGAAAAGTTGCACCAACATTCTTTAGACTGAAAGGAAGTTTCCGATAGGCGAAAGTGCCCCAAGGACAAATGAAAGCGGTTTTGTGTTGATCCTTGAGAACAATATTTATTTGATTATATCTAGAGAAACCATCCATCAGAGAGAATATTTCTCTTTCGACACAATCGTCGACAATCTGATCGATGAAGGGGGTAGAAAAGTTGTCTTCAGGACAAGCTTTGTTAATATCCCTATAATCAATGCATATGCAGATTGTGCCTTGTTTCTTGTCAATCGGGACAAGATTGGAAACCTAGTCAGTGAGGGCCACAAGGTAGATAAAGTCAACTTTGAGAAGTTTCTCGACTTCAAGCTTAATAGCAACCGCTTTACGTGGGTGAAATGGATGAAGGCACTGCCAGACTGGTTTAGTGTCTAGGTATGTCTTGATCTCATGTATCACAATGTTGGGGTCGATACCCGACATTTCTTCATAGCTCCAGGTGAAGACGTCATGAAATTCTTTGAAAAGTGACTTGTAGGTGACGATTTCATCAGGGGAATGCGAAGCTCCAATATGCACATTTTCAACAATTCCAGGTTTGATGGATATGTTGAGGGGAATAGTGGGTGGGATATTGCTTAAGGTCCCTTTGGAAAACACATCGTGTGTGGACTCGGGAATGGTGGAAATGATGACAACGATCGACGGGGTTGAGATCCAGTGGTAGCTCTCAATGGTGTGTTGTTCCAGGAAGAGGATGGAATGGTGATGTCCATTGCTCCAAGGGGTGTCTTCCATGACAGAAATAATCATCTCGTTCATGGGAAAAATGACGTGGAAAGGATCTGGAGATAACTCACCAAGAGAGGGGGTATAAGGGGTTGCTGATTGAATGGCCTGATAGGCAGATTCGACCAGACTCAAAGGCATTTCATCATCATAACGAAGATGATCGTCGGGGTCAGGTACCATCCATGGGTCGTGAGACGCAGGGGTTCCGTGAATCGAGGTGGAGATCATGTTGATCGAAGTGACAGATGAGTGTGGAACATCGGGTGGTGAAATGGGGAAGGTACCCATTAATGAAGAGTTTTTGAGAAGACCTACACTGATGTTATCGTAACCCACCAGGGTTTTAGCGATGAACAGTATGTTTCCAATATGCATATCCGAGTTAAAGAAGGCTAATTGGTCGACACAACTATGCACATGGAATCGATCTAGCTACGGCCAAGCAAAATATTGTAATTGAGAGGAGCGTCAAAGACTTCCACTTTGACTTGGACCATATTTCCTTCTAGCATGATTGGCAATGAAGGAAGGACACCATAAGGCTTAAAACCGAATCCATTGAAGGCTTTGAGTGTGTTATGGGATTCAGTCAAAGAGGGAGAGCTGATGGCTTTCCAGCAGGTAACAAACATGAAACATGTCGAGGAAACCTCATCGATGAAGGTTCTACAATTTTTTTTGTCGGAGACAATCACTTGGATTTGGAATGCGAGTTGAGGGGGTAACCTTGGAATGTGATCTTCCAAGTCAAAAATTATTAAATTCAAATCCGTTGGGTCAATTCCACCGATAGATTTCAAAAGTGCCTTCTGTTGTGTGGGACAACTTTGGAGGGCTTCGAGGGCTGACATCACAGAAGGTGCTTGGGCCATATCTTCAACAATGTTGTAGTTCTGGGCAGCATGAGCATGAGGATTGAAATCCGATTTCTGAACGATGCCCTTTGGAGGGGGGCGAAGAACTATGTCAAGGCTTAGTCGTTCGAGATGAAGAGGATCGTTAGTAGGTGGAGTCACAGGAGAGGGTTGGACCAATGAAGGAGCTGTATCATCAACCTTCTCTTTAGAGGGAGAATAATATTTATCTTGAGTGGTGAGTGCAATGTCATTCTTATTTGAATCGCCAGTACACATTAATACATAAGACGTAGTAGAAGGGGAAGGTTGGTCATGAATGACTGATTCGGCTTGTTGTTGAGAGGGGAAGGGTTGCGAAAAAAAGGCCGGAGTGGGTGGTTTCGGGGCCCCTTGAAGGAACTTAGTAACCTTGGCGCATCGTGGAAAATCCTTCATGTATTGATCATCACCACAGATAAGACAAGTGTATCATGGTTTGCGCTTATCCCTATCATCAACAGGTGGAGTTTTGGTTTTCTCTTCTTTTGAAGTATTTTTGTCCTCCTTATTCTTACCCTTTCCCTTTCTGGATTTGTTTTTACCAGCTGGGGTATATTGAACTGCATTTACCTTAGAAGTCTTTCCGATGGGAGGGGTAGGAGACAGAGCATTTTGAACATTAGAAGAAGTGGGTTTGGGGTTGGTGCTTGAGGTGGAATGTTGTTGGGCATGGAAAGTGCCAATAACACCGTCGGCCGCATGAGAAGCAGCTGGAGTAGTTGATGTGGCAGAAGTGGAAGGATGAGGTCCATCAGGGAGTAAGTCATAAAGAGTACCCATTTGTGAGTAAACGAGGTCAAGTTATTGAGCACGACTTATGGCCTGTTCTTCCATGACAACTCCACCCATAGCGATGTCACGACTGATTTCATTCACAAATGACTTTGTGAACCACTCTGCCAGCAACTGATCGGGAAGTTTGAGTTTGATGAAACGTCATCTCTGTCGCCACTCATGAATGTGATCGGATATATGAGTTGCTTTGTTTTGTTTGAAAGAACTCAAAATCTCGGTCCCTGTTTCATAACGGATCGGTAACTGGTAGTGGGTGAGGAAATACATATCTAGGGTGTTGATGTTGGTGATGAAATCTCATGGTAATTCTATATACCACTTCACGACAGAACCTGTGAGAGTTCTTTGAAAAATCCATAAACGAATAGAGTCATCCATCAAGGAGTTGGATGAGCACCAGAGGTGAATAGTCATCACATGATTATTCGGGTCCTCTCCCTCTTTTCCATTGAATTTAAGGATGTCAAATGGTATCTTGGCTGGTATAATGGGCCATTGGGGAGAGTGATGGATTGGATCATTTAAAATCCTTAACAGATCCTGGAGGTCCAAAGTGGTCAAGAAGGGTAACTGTCTATTCACATGCAAGTACTGGTGGTTTTGGGGAGGGAGTCCTGTTGGCAAACCAATGGGACCATAAGCAGTCTTCATATAATGTGAAGACCTAGGCATATTCGATGGTTGTCGTAGAGGAAAGTAGCTCATGGGATTGTATCCTTGAACAGGGATGTGAGTTTGAGCATTCGAGCCCCAAATAGGATTGGACGTACCTGGATATGGTTGGCCTATACTAGGGGGTATAACGGATGTAGCCAAAAACTGTTGCCCCCCAGTCGATTGAGGATTATGTTGTATTAGATGGTTCCAATACTGGGCCAAGGATGGAGGTATTTTTTGTCCATAGGGTGGGGTCAGTGGGGGTTGTCCTCCAATCGAGGGTTGAGTCCCAATTGGGGGTTGTGTTCCAATTGGGATTTGTGTTCCAATAGGAATTTTCCCTACAAGGAGGGGTTGATTCAAACCTCCTTGGTAAAATTGTCCACCAACAGGAATCTGGAAATTTAGTGTGAACGACGAAATGGTGCCACTAGGATTGGTGCCACTGATAGAGGATGGAAAAGGTCAGCCAAAAGAGGGTTGAGGAAGTGTCGAAATAAAACTGGGAGGAGAGTGCCCAGAAGAAGAGGGACGACCAGGAGTTCCGTATTGAGTTTGCGTAGGAGTAGTAATAGAAGAATTCAATGCAAGGTATCCGGGTGGAAGTGTCGGGGTGACACTGGGCGAGAGTGGTGTGCAATGGGGGCTTGACTAGCCATTGTAATCCTGGTGTGAATACTCGTAGTATCTGTGTAATGGAACATTTGTAAAGGGAGGGTCAAGATGTGGTCGACTCGTAGATCTTCTGTACCAGGAAAATAATAAGCAGTGGTAAAAGGTACTGCATCTAGGTCAAAAGTTTCGGGGAATGCAGGTGAGACGGTGATATCAACACCTGCTCCTGAGCCAAAGAGATCCCATCTGAAAATGCCAGTAGACCAAAAAGGATCTTGGCCCTCAGGTCCTGGAAAAGGTCCAGTCGGTGATCCAAAAGACAAAACAAGTAAGTCTCCTGAAGAATTCACTCGCATAATACGTCTCTCAGAATAGGGGTGAAGTCGAAAGTCCTCTCGAGAATTGGTAATTCAGAACCATTCTAGAGAG
>JASDQU010102789.1:65432-77344 GCA_032191745.1 Picea mariana
GAGCTCAACTACTTTCCAAGAATGAAAAGATGCTTCCCCCATTCATCTCAATAGCTTAACAACCGCCCAGAATAGGTAGCGCTCCCTCAAAAGGGCCATCAGAGCGTTGTAGCGCTCCCTGGTAAGCTTCAGGGGGCGTTGGCGCCCTCAAAATCTATAACGCTCCTTCAAAAGGGCCTGGAAGCGTTATAACGCTCCCTAACAGTGTATGAGGAGTGCCGGCGCTCCGAGATAGTGTATGGGGGAGCGCTCCTCTCCAAAACTCAGTTTTTTGGGTGCTTTCAGGTGGCAAAAGGTTTGCAAGCCTGTTAACTCATTTCTCCTCTTCCAAATCAGATGTTTGAGGTGTTTCAAGTGTCCTTTTCATGTCGTTATAGGAACGACATAGGCATCATGGCAACATGCTTTCTTGCGACACTTGTGAGCAACATACAACACTTGCGACCTTGTGAGAAAAATGCGACACTTGCGACACTATCAAAGTGAGTAATTTTGATGTGTAACAGAGAGTGACAGATCAGATCATTTAAAATCCTTAACAGATGGGAGAGGTTCAAAGTGGCCAAGAAGGGTAACTTTCTATTCACATGAGGGTACTGGTGGCTTTGGGGAGGGAGTCCCATTGAGAAACCAGTGGGACCATAAGCAGTCTGCATATAATGCGAAGACCTAGGCAGATTCGTTGGTTGTTATGGAGGAAAGTAGCTCATGGGATTGTATCCTTGAACAGGGACATGAGTTTGAGCTTTTGAGCCCCAAATAGAATTGGATGTACCTGAATATGGTTGGCCTATACTAGGGGGTGTAATGGATGTAGCTAGAATTTGTTTCCCCCCAATCGATTGAGGATTATGTTATATCAGATGATTCCAATACTGGGCCAAGTATGGAGGTATGTTTTTTCTGTAGGGTGGGGTCGGTGGGGGTTGTCCTGCAATCGGGGGTTGAGTTCCAATTGGGGGTTGTGTTCCAATTGGGATTTGTGTTCCAATAGGATTTTTCCCTAAAAGGAGGGGTTGAGTCAAACCTCCTTGGTGAAATTGTCCACCAACATGAATCTGGTAATTTGGTGTGAATGACGAAATAGTGCCACCGATAGAGGACGAAAAAGGTCCTCTGAAAGGGGGTTGAGGAAGTGTCGGAATGAAGCCGAGAGGAGAGTGCCCAGAAGAAGAGGGACCACCAGGAGTTCCAGATGGGGTTTGAGTAGGAGTGGGAATAGAAGCATTCAACGCATGGTATCCTGGTGGAAATGTTGGGGTGACACTGGGCGAGAGCGATGTGCCAATAGGGGCTTGACTAGCCATTGTAATCCCGGTGTGAATAATAATAGTATCTATGTAATGGACCATTTCTAAAGGGATGGTCAAGATGTGGTCAGCTCGCGGAGATTCTGTACTAGGAAAATAATAAGCAGTAGTAAAAGGTACTGCTTCTAGGTCAGAGGTTTCGGGGAACGCAGGTGAGACGATGATTTCAATGCCTACTCTTGAACCAAAGAGATCCCGTCTAAAAATGCCAGTATACCAAAAAGGATCTTGGCCTTTAGGTCCTGGAAAGGGTCCATTCGGTGATCCAAAAGACAACAACTAAGTCTCCGAAACAATTCACTCACATAATACGTCTCTCAGAATCGGGGTGAAGTCGAAAGTCCTTTCGAGAATTGGTAATTTAGAAACATTCTAGAGACTCAATTCTTTCCACTTATGGAGTGGTGACATCTTGGACTTCACTCTGTTGAGGAGATCCCTCTGGTGAGCTTGTAGGCAGGGGTTGAGAACCTTCCAGATTTTCCGGAGGTAAGCCTTGCATTCTACGTGAATGACGTGGAGGGTATATTGTGAATGAGTTACAAACATATAGAGAAAATCATGTGGCCAACTTGGGTAAACAAACAAGACACACTAGTAAAAAGAATATAGGAAACAACACCAAGCAAACAAGACCTTCTAATTCCGAAGTCACTAGCTGGTGATGAAATCCAACGTCGCAACAATGAGACAAGAAGGGGCGGGGCTAGGGTTGAAAAGTTACGTTGACGACCTGCTTAATGGACTTACACCCTGGTGCAAGCTCCCACACATAATCGTGGGTATACCCTCCAAGGAGCCCGAGTGAGTTTGGCCAACATCGATTCTAGGTACCGTGAAGACTTGCCCCTTCACAGTCACCTTGTGTAAGACCCTAAGAACATAGGCCACTAAGGTTACCACCAACAACAATAAAGCTTGGGGGGACAGTTGAAAGTTCGATCCACACGCAAGGGCAGGGTATCTAGCCTGAAATCAACTCGAGAGGCTTCCACTCATCATTGTGGGTATACCTCCAAGTGACCCCCGTAATACATGAAATATCTACACTGATATCAACAAAGTAGGGTGAGTAACTCTGTCAATATTAATGCGACCTCGGGTTTGACCCTTGTGTGAGAAGGGCTTCCCAGGACAAAATGTTGTAAATGTAATTTGACACTCCTTAACACAAGATGCTATTGTTTGTTTTATGCTTTGGAGAGTGTATCTCTCTGCCTATTCTAAAGTGCTATCCTAGCTAATTGTTGGTGTAATAGAGTCCTAGAAAAGAGTTAGTAGTTAAATTTTAAAATTGTGCAATGTTATTAAGGGATGTTGTTACTCAAAGGAAACGGAAATGAAACCGATGTGTGAGACTCTGACCCAACAATGCATAGATAGGAATGAAATATATCAATTTTCATTCGATGAATCCTATGTACAGGAGGGAAAGAGAAGTGTTCTGAAACAATCTTGAACTACAATACACAATCTTCTTTAAAATTCAGTCTTCAACGAATCACGTAACAATGACAATTCTCTATTTGTTCTATTTCAACGATTGATTTCCAATATTTTCAAAATGAAAATGACTTTAAAAAGAAAAATGTTTTTTACTTTTCAAAAGGATCCACACCATGGTGGTGAAATTAAGGAAAACCAATAACTAATGAAAAAGCAATAAACAAAGCCCAAACCAATCTTTCAATGGAGAAAAAAATGACAAGCAGACAAGACTAGTCTTTTCAATTGCATGAGAACAATGACCTTCCAAATAATGAGAAAATGAAAAAGACAAACATTCCCAACTTTCAAACCAATCACTGGCTCCTAACCAAACAAGTACTCTGATTCCAGGATCAGAGATTATATCCTTGTTAAAAAAAACTCAAGAGATGAGAGTTGAGGAAAAGATGGACAAGAAGAGCCTTTGATTTCTGAAGAATGATCGTGCACAAAATCCGAAGACAAGAAACAATCAACCAGTGGTCCAAGAAGTTCTTTTCAGACACCTATGTAGATCTGGGCATCTGAGCATACCAAAGCTTTAAATCCAAAAATTTTAAAAATGGGTTCGCATGTGTAATGTATAGTGCGAGAATGGAGAATTCTCACAGGCTAGCTTTAAGCAAGGTGCGAGAACCTCGCACTGGACTGAAAGGTAGAGTGCGAACTCAAGGGGTTCTTGCAGGCCACTGTGGGGTTCAATGCGAGAATGCCTGAAACTAGGAAAAATTTTGGAAAAAGAAAAGAATTTTGAAGGGACTTCTGGACCCAAAGAGTCTGTCAGGGTTTCCTGAAGACTTAGAGATTGATAGAAATGAAGAAAGGTAAGGAAAGAGAAAATGGCCAAGGAAAAACACCAAAAACCACTAAAAAATGGGTTGCATCCCCAGTGGAGTCGCCAATTTTGTTATCGGACTAATCGGTAGGTGCGGACACTAACAGATCTCCCTAGATCCACCTGGATATAGAACAAAACAGGACATGACATGACTCTTTCCCTAAGTTACGATCATTAAACTAGCTATGAAGGAGGAACAAGTGACATACCTTTGTATCACTTCCTTAGGTCTATGTTGCTCCTTCTTCGTTCCGGTGCTCTCATGAGGTCAAGACCAAGACAACACAGACCAACCAAAGTGAATATAGAAAAATGTATTCAATCATCAACTTATGCATATGATCAAGGAATTACACAATAAAGTAAGGATGACTTTATGGGAAAAGGACATGTCGTTGTATCATATTAATAGAAAGTAGAAGATACAACCTGATCGCCTTGATGTCACGAGATTCCTTTCGGTGACTCTTGGTTCCAACACACATGCTTGCTCTGTCCTTGCATGAAGAAGATCCAANTACTAGAGTCTCCAAGCTTCTGTTCAAGCTGGGTTCTTCACACAATTCCTTCACCAATTCTTCAATTAATCTTGCTTAACCTTTTCCATGAGAATCCTATCAATATATAGGAGAGGATGAGATGGTTACATGAATGAGAAGGATCCCGCCAAATGAGGGAAACTAGTAAAATGATAACCATTCAAATGCCAACCCATTTTCTAGAAGATTCCCTTCTAGAACCCTCGAGACTTCTTCCCTTTTCCAAGCTTTAAAAAAAGTTCTCACCTTAAGTATAGAGCACAGTGCGAGAAGTTCGCACCCTAGATGAAGATGGCCTGCGAAAATGGGTCAGTCTCGCACCCTAGGCTATAAGCAGCCTGTGAACTCACTTTGAAAATATGTTTTCTGGAAGGAGATAAATGCCATTTTTCTTAGGAGAAAGTTCTTGTTGGGAGAATGAGTACACTATTGTCAATACATCACCAAGATGACCAAAATCACGTGTAACAAGCGCAAAAGAGAGCATGAAGAAGAATATGCTATTGCCAGGAATGACTTGATCACTATTGCCGCTCTCCAAGACTGTGGTCTTTTGAAATTGTTTCGGATCCCGAGTACGAGGGCCCAAGTCAAGTTGTTGGAGTACCTTGTTCATATGTGGGACATGGACCAACAAGTATTCCACGTGGGGGTCCACACATTGTCCTTGGATATCGAGGATGTTTACTTCCTGACAGGACTATCATGGCATGGGTACGACTCTAGCTTGACCGGTAGTCGAGGTCATGGGCTGCATATGAGTGAGTATTTTCATTAGTACTGTGTTCTAGAGGCGGAAAGAAATAAAGGAAAGGTGGCCATTTAGGGGGTCCAAGATTTGACCCTTTGCACCATCCTGTTCACCATTGATCGTATGGCTGGGAGAAATGTTCCACACATGGCTCTCTAGAGCTATTTTCAGTACGCCATAGAGTGTACTGAGCCTCGGGTCTTTAACTAGTCAGACACAGTCCTTCGTAGCATAAAGAGGCAGTTGACAAAATGCATAAAAGGCGACCTGAAGCAATTCAGGTACGGATCACTTTTGGTGTCCCTCTTTCTTGAGAGGGTTCCCTTGCTGAGGTTGTAGGTTGAGTGGGGTTTACTAGCTCCAGAGGATCCAAGGATGTTGAGGTGGTGCAACCTCATGGATCGACATGTAGCTGGGCCAATGATCAAATATAACGATTCATTCTTTGACTGGTTGCGGCCATAGATGCTGATGGTCGACGATTATGCCTATGCCAAGTTGGATTTCTAAGGGGATCCGAATTTGGCCCTACCTGAGGACGCTCAGTGGGGAGATCTAGGTAATAAGTACACATTTTGTTCTTTTAAATGTTTTTGTAATTTTTATCATATGCAAATGTTTTTATGTTTTCCCAAGAACTGATCAAAAATCACTTTTGAATGACATAGATGTCGGGCCATACCTACCTCCAGGTACATCTCCTATTCAGTGACAAGAAGAGGTGGCTCCAATGCCGTGATGGGATGTAAAAGATTATGAGGCAGTGGAGAAAAACTTAGAGGGTTTGACTGCTGACATTCCAGACATGCCGATCAGAGAGGTCCCTCTGGGTTATCAGCACCATACGGTGGGTGTGTCAAAGTCTATTGGCCGACTACTTCGTAGGGTTTCCCAGGCAGTCGTATGTTATCATGAGCGTCACCCATGATGCTACTTTGTAGAAGCTATGAGCTTCAGATTTTGAAATTTTTGTCCTTGGACAAAACTTTTAATCGTTATATACATATATATGGCTTCTACCGGCTTATCTTGTGTTGTGTGATACATGTGATGTGATTGGTTTATAAATGTCCCAAATGTACGTCTAATACATAGTTATCCAATGCATCAATTAATGTATTTAGACATCTAGGAATATGTTGATACTCAATATAATCAGAATAATGTTCCAAGAGGTGAATTCGTAAATATACCCGTAATAAAGTAGGACTTCAAATAACATAGACATTACTTAATTGTAGTACTACTAGATGCGAATTGAGTCATACAACCAAGTGACAGATACCGAGTGAGATAAAATCAATCAAGAATTCAATAACAATGCTATACTCTGCAATATTGTTGGTCACACGGCCAAGACACAAACCTCGTAGAGTGACAATATCGTTTGTAGGGGTGTAAATTGCCCAAGCAGCAGAAGCAAGGTTCTAAGTACTATGGCTAGCGCCATCCGTGAAGCCAATGTGGGGTAGTGAAGACTCCGACATCTAGAAACAAAACACAATGCAACATGAGGGCAAAGACCAGATAACAAAAAAATAATACGACAGTAACACACAAGAAGTATGATACAATAAAATACAAGTACTCATGCGCAGGTGATCTTAGGCATAATACTTCTTTAAGTACAACCCATTTCTGGGTTCACTCAAAGGGATATCGTTGTAATCTTCTAACTTGTAAGCTTTTTTCTCCAAAACTCGTCTAACGATATAAGGTCCCCGCCACATGGATTTGAATTTTCCAGCTCCTAGCATACCCCGATCTTGTTCGTAAAGGAGAACCAGATCACCTTCGGAGAAAATGTGAGGCTTGAAATGTTTGTCGTATTGGGCTTTGACGCGTTTCTTCTAGGTTTCTATGACTAGGGTGGCGTTGCGATGAGTTTCATCTAATCGCATGAGATACAACAGATGTTCTTCTTTGGCAGAAGTGCTTGGGAGGAATTTGACGGCTAGTTTCAAGGAGAGTATCTCACATTCAATCGGGAGGATGGCTTCAATACCATAGACTAACCGGAATGGTGTAAACCTGGTAGCAGACTTAAGGGATGTCCGGTAAGCCCACAATGCTGAAAACAACATTGTGTGCCACCTCATTTTGTGAATCCCTATCATTCGTCGGAGCATGGTAATGAGAACTTTGTTAATTTCTTTGACTTGGCCATTGGCTTGTGGGTAATAGGGTGTTGCGTTTTCATGGTGAAGACCCAACTTTTCAGTAAGTTCAGACATCATGAAGTTTCTAAAGTGGCTACCATGATCAGTGATGATAGCCCGAGGAACACCAAAATGAGCTATGATGTGATTGAAAATGAGTAATGTTGCAGTCTTTCTGGTATTGTCAAATGTCAGCATCGCCTCAGCCCATTTCGTAAAATAATCTACGACTACAATAATGTATCCATGCCCCCCGGCCGAGTGGGGGTGACATGTCATGAAATCGATACCCCATTTCACAAAGTGACCAACGAAGACCATAGCGTGAAGAGGAGCAGGATGTGACCATATTTTATGGTTGTAGGTCTATCAAGCATGGCATTTTTGGACTACAATTATACAATCGTTAAATAAAGAAGGCCAAAAATACCCTTCTCGTAAGATCTTCTGGGCAGTAGCATACCCAAAAATATGACCACTATAGGCTCCAGAATGGCAGTAATTTAAGGATTTCTCGGCTTCATCAAATATTAGGTAGCGTCGAAAAACTAAGTTAATCCCACGACAATAAAGAGTATCACCGAGGATAATGTACTGACGGGCTTCGTAGCGTATTCGACGTCGATCAGTACTGGACAAATTGGGCTGGAAATTTTGGGTTTGGAGATATATGATGATATCTCCGTACCAAACATCATCGGAACTAATTAGGAAAAGGGATTCATCGGGTAATTAATCGGCTGCCACATTTTTTGTTTCAGAGTAGGGAAAATCACATATCAACTCGGAAAACAGTAAGGACTTCTTGGACTTAGCTCGTTCGAATTCCAAGTCAAACTCTTGGAGTATCATGATCCATTTGGAGTATTGTCCCCCTAGCAGTTGACAGGTGCGAATGTGTTGCATGGGGTTGCAATTAGAAATTACCATAGTCTTGCGAGAGAAGATATAGTGCCAGAAACGTTGAACTGCTTGGACGGTTGCCAAGGCTAGTTTTTCAACATGTAAATACTTGGTTTCGGTAGGTGTTAGACTTCGACTCAAGTAATATATAACATGTTTGTCATGATAATAATCCTCCTGGACAAGAACCATAGCGATGGTGTAATCCGAGGCTGTGAGGTAGAGGAAATAATCACGACTGTAATCAGGGGGGGGGAAGAGAAGTGGAGCATGTGTCAGGGATAGTTTCAAAGCTTCAAAGGCTTTGTTTGCGATGGTATCCCATACAAACTCGGACCCCTTTTTGAGTACTCACATAAATCCAAGAGTTATCTCGACATAGTTTGGGATGAAACAAAGAAGAAATTTTTCTTTCCCTTGCAAACTTTGTAACTGTTGAAGTGTAGAAGGAGGAGGGAGATTAAGAATCACCTCAACCTTCAAAGGATCTACCCTGATCCCTTGACGTGAAATGATAAAGCCTAGAAGTCGGCCGGATTCGACGCATAAAATGCATTTGTGAGGATTCAAGCGTATATGGTAAAACCAACATCGAATGAAAATGGCTCGGAGGTGGATTGGATGATCGTCCCGTTGCATGGAATGAGTGGGTAAGTCATCAGAATATGGCTACATGATCTGCTTGATATCATGGAAGGCATAAGACATAACGCACTGAAAAGTTGCTCCAACATTTTTTAGACTGAAAGGAAGTTTTCGATAAGCAAAAGTGCCCCAAGGACAAATAAAAGTGTTGATCCTCGGGAACAATATTGATTTGATTATATTCGGAGAATCCATCCATTAGGGAGAAGATTTCACTTCTGGCATAATCATCAACAATCTGGTCAATGACTGGGGTAGGAAAGTTGTCTTTAGGACAAGCTTTGTTAATATCCCTATAATCAACACACACACGGATTGTGCCTTGTTACTTGTCGATCGGGACAAGATTGGAAACCCAGTCAGTGAGAGCCACTGGGTAAATAAAGCCGACTTTGAGAAGTTTCTCTACTTCAATCTTGATAGTGGCCACTTTACGTGGGTGGACCAGACGAAGGCATTTCCAGAAAGGTTTATCATTTGGGTATGTCTTAATTTCATGTATCACAATGTCGAGGTCAATACCTGACATTTCTTCATAGCTCCAGGCGAAGACGTCATGAAATTTTTTGAAAAGTGACTTGTAGGTGACGATTTCATCAGGGGAACACGAAGCTCCGATATGCATATTTTTGACAATTCTAGGTTTTATGGATATGTCGAGGGGAATGGTGGGTGAGATATTTCTTAAGTTACCTTCGAAAAACACATCGTGTGTGAACTCGAGAATGGTGTAAATGACAACAATGGTCAATGGGGTCGAGATACGTTGGTATCTCTCGATGGTGTGTTGTTCCAGGAAGAGGATGGAACAATGATGTCCATCATCCCAGGGGGTGTCTTCCATAACAGACATAATCATCTCGTCTGTGGGAAAAATGGCACGGAAAGGATCTGGAGATAAATCACCAAGATAGGGAGTAGGATGAGTTTCCAATTGAATGGCGTGATAGGAGGATTCAACTGGACTCAAAGGCATTTCGTCGCCATAATGAAGATGATCGTCGGGGTCGGGTACCATCCATGGGTTGTGAGACGCAGGGGTTCCATGAATTGAGGAGGAGATCATTTTGATTGAAGTGACATATAGGTGTGGAACATCAGGTGGTGGGATGGGGAAGGTACCCATTAACAAGGAATTTTTGAGAAGACCTACACCGACATTCTTGTATCCGGGGGGGTTTGGCAATAAGCGGTACGTTGCCAGTGCACGTATCTGAGTTAAAGAAGGCTAATTGGTAGATGGTAGTTACCTTTCCTTGATGTGGGAAACGTACAACATGAAAAAGAGTCGACAGAACTGCACACATGGAATCAATCTAGCTACGGCCAAGTAGAAGGTTGTAATCAAGAGGAGTATCAAAGACTTCCACTTCAACTTGGACCGTTTCACCTTCTAACATAATTGGCAGTGAAGGGAGGACACTATAAGGATTAAAACTGGAGCCATTAAAGGATTTAAGTGTGTTATGGGATTCAATCAAAGAGGGAGAGTTGATGGCTTTCCAGCAGGTAATAGACATGACACATGTTGAGGCACCCTCGTCGATAACAGTTCTACAATTTTTTTTGTTGGAGACAATAACTTGTATTTGGAATGTAAGTTGAGGGGGTAACCTTGGAAATTGGAATGTGATCTTCCAAGTAAAAAATTATTAAATTTGTATTCGTAGGGTCGATTCCAACGATAGCTTTCAATAGTGCCTTCTGTTGTAAAGGACAACTTTGAAGGACTTCGAGGGTTGACATTGCGGATGGTGCTTGGGCCAGATCTTCAACAATACTGTAGTTCTAGGTAGCACAGGCATGAGGATTGAAATTCAATTTCCGAACGACGCCCTTTGGAGGAGGGCGAAGGACTGTGTCGAGGCTTGGTCATTCGAGATGAAGAGGACCATTGGTAGGTGGAGTCGTGGGAGATGGTTGGACCAATGAAGGAGGTATATCATCAACATTCTCTTTAGAGGAGGAATAATCTTTGGCCTGAGTGGTAAGTGCGTTGTCATTTTACTTTGAATCTCCTATACACATTAAGACATAGGATGTATTGGAGGGGGAGGGTTGGTCGTGAATGACCAATTGGGCCTGTTGTTGAGAAGGGAAGGGTTGTGACAAAATGAATGGAGTGGGTGGTTTTGGGGTCCCTTGAAGGAACTTAGTAACCTCGGTGCATCATGGATAATCCTTAGTGTAGTGATCATCACCACAGATAAGACAAGGGTATCGGGGTTTGCGCTTATCCCTATCATCAACATGCGGTGTTTTGGTTCTCTCTTCTTGCGAAGTATTTTTGTCCTCCTTATTCTTACCCTTTCCTTTTCTGGATTTGATTTTATCGGTGGGGGTAGATTGAACATCATTTACCTCAGAAGTCTTGTCGGTGGGAGGGGTAGGAGATGGAGAGTTTTGAACATTAGAAGAAATGGGTTCTGGATTTTTGCTAGAGGCGGAATGTGGTTGGACATGGAAAGTACCAATCACACCGTCAACTGCATGAGAAGCAGCAGGAGTAGTTGAAGTGGCGAAAGTGGAAGGACGAGGTGCATCAGGGAGTAAGTCGTAAAAAGTACTCTTTTGTGAGTAAATGAGGTCAAGGTATTGAGCATGACTAATGGCCTATTCTTCTGTGACAACTCTACCCATGGTGATGTCATGACTCATGTCGTTCATAAAGGATTTTGTGAACCACTCTACCAAAAAATGATCATGAAGTTCAAGTTTGATGAGACGTCATCTTTGTTGCCACTCATGAATGTGATCGAAGACATGAGTGGCTTTGTTTTGTTTGAAAGAACTCAAAATCTTGGTCCCCATTTCGTAGCGGATCGGTAATTGGTAGTGGGTGAGGAAAGCCATAGTGAGGGTGTTGAAGTTGGCGAAGAAACCTCGTGGTAATTCTATATACCACTTCGCGGAAGAACTTGTGAGAGTTCATTGAAAAAGGCATAAATGAATAGAGTCATCCATCAAGGAATTGGATGAGAACCAAAGGTTAAAAGTCATGACGTGATTGTTCGGGTCCTCTCTCGCTTTGCCATCGAATTTGGGAATGTTAGATGGTAGCTTGGTCGGTATAGCGGGCCATTGGGGATAGTGATGGATCGGATCATTTAAAATCCTCGACAGATATGGGAGGTCCAGGGTGGCTAAGAAAGGTAACTGTCTATTCACATGTGGGTACTGGTGGCTTTGGAGAGGGAGTCCCGTCGGAAAACCAGTGGGACCATAAGTAGTCTACATATAATGCGAACATTCAGGAAGATTCGGTGATTGTTGTGGAGG